>JAJTUV010001606.1:0-289888 GCA_021653895.1 Mastomys natalensis | reverse complement strand
GCAACAAAATGATTCCTGATGACATTCTGCTATATCCATAGATCGGTGTCTCATTCACCCTCCATCCACAAAAGCTCTTCTTACAATAAATAGGAATGAACACAGACCCACAGCTGGACAACGTGCAGAGTGAGAGACTTTGGAACACTCAGTCCCAAATAGGTTGCCTTCAACAACCTCCCCCACCCACCCCAACTCAGTCATCTATGCAGAAGGTCAGGTGGGAAGACTGTTAAGAACCAGAGGTGACGGATGGCTCCAAGGAAGCAGTACCTTTCAGACACAACAGCACTGATGCACATATGAACTCACAAACACTGTGGCTACCCACATAAAACCCACACAGATCTAAGAGGGCCCAGCACTGAGAAGGAAAAGTGGACACAGAGTCCCACCCTTGACCAAGAAGATATTTGCAATTGATGGCTTCTGGCAAAAGGAAGATCTGCTTTCTCCAAAGGAAGTCTCACAGGGTATATTAACGATATTCCAGGGCAGCTCCATGTCCTAGAGTAGTTGGTCAAAACCGGCTCCATGGTTTTTCTGGGGTTTTGGGGGGAGAGGGTACTTTTATTTTGGTTTGTTTGCTTCTGTGTTTGTTGTGTTATTGGATGATTGTTTTGATTTTCATTTTGTGGGGTTTTTTTTAAGAGAGAGAAAGATAAAAATATGATAGAAATATATTTTAATGCAACATAGGGTAGGTGGGGCAGAGTTGGGAGAGCTGGGGGAGGGGAGAACATATAATCAAAATATACTGCATTATAAAATGAGGGGGAAAAACCCATATAGTTGTAAACAATCACCAACTCCACTGATTTATTCTCACTCTGTCTCTTGACGTTTGCTCACTAGTCTGTTAGTAGAGAGCAGACTCTTTTGAGTGGTTTCATCCAATGCAGGAGGAACAGGAGGGAAGCTACATAGGACCGGAATAGGATGATTTGGTCTCTGGTAGAGCACTGGTTTTGAGATAGCCAGAGACCAATAGGTATCCATTGCCTGTGTAGGGACAGCACATACCTCGCCACACCCATCATGCCCCTGGATTCCAGACTCCTAACTCCGAGGTCTAGATCTCCATTTAACCTGCACCGTTCAGTCACATAGAACAAAGCAGCTCCTCCCAGAGAGGTTTGCATCACCACCCACACGCCGGTAGAGGGCGTGACTACTGGCTTCAGCCTCAAGAGATTTCCATATTAATGAGTTACCTAAAGGCCAGAGGGCATGACTAATTAAGTTATTCCCTCCCAGATCCTTCCTTCATCTCCTCCCTATTTAAGCCAGCTCCCCCAGGCTTAAACTGGGGGAGGGGGGCGTATTGGGGGGGTGCACATCTAGACCATCTATCACACACCATGAACAATAAAGCCTTGGAACCCAAGATTCCACATGTCCTTTGGGGCCCTTCTCTGCGTTCCAGCCACAGGGACCCACAAAGCTATGTGGTCCTTGTCCCTTAGTGACATCCAGTGTCCACCTGGAGGGCCCTCTTTTGTGCTCAAAGTGTGCAGGGGCATAAGCAGCCTCCCCCAGGGTTCAGAGTGCACTTCCATAAGGAGCAACTGCAGGCAGAACCTGGTAAGGCTCTTTTCTTTCTTTCTGTTCTCCTCACAGAATTCATTACAAGATGTGTTTTTCTAACGAGAAAGTGGCAGATTTTACTTGGTTGCACTTTAGACTCAGTCACTGGGCTGTAATCAGCCTTCCCTGAGAGATGTAACATCTCACTTGTCTCACTTGTGTGACAGGTGCCATTCTTCCTGCTTCACTATGACACATGCCATCAAGTCCTTCATACAGAGACCATCAGCCAGATACAGAGTGGGAAGAAGAACTGTGGGATCTGAAAACTCAATAGACTTGTACCTGCATCCTGACCCAGAGTAATGAGAGAAGGTACCTACAGCATCTGGATGTAAACCAGCCTCAAGCCATGGTTCTAGGAATTAGATGAAACAATGCATTAGGAGTCACGTGAGGACAATAACCATCATCCCTATCACATCACAGGACCAGGGCCCACAGCTGTCCACATTGTGGGCTACAGGCAGACCCATGCAAATCCAGCATGAGCACATGACCATGTGAATTCTAGGTACAGTCTTAAGGGGACCACTTTCCCTCAAAATGTAAGTCTTACCTACCAATCTTAACCACTGAAGATTCTATTCCACTGTAGCCACAGAATGAATGCAGAAAACATTGTGAAAGCTGACAAGAAGCAGCAAGTGCCCTGCAGCACCCCTGGAACCCTGGAGCTTAGACCTCTGATGACAAAGTGAGTTAAACACAGTTGCAGGTAGATCACGCTGCAAGCAGCTAGTGCTGGCATCAGACAAAACCCCAATGGCAAGCATACGTATCCTGGCAGAGAAACAGGGGCATCACCTCTCTGGAGCACTCTGCACCAGCATGCCTCTGTGCTGGGTTCTCATAAACACTGACAGCACCTCTGAGCCCATGGAGCAGCTGGTGAGAAGATGCTCAGCCCCTGCCCACAGAGAGTGACAGCATGCTCTTCATCCATCTCTTCTACCTACATGCCCCAATCTTTAAGAGGCCCGACTCCCATCCCCCACCCCCACCTCCAGTTAGGCAGAGCTGACTGACGGGCCAGTGGGCTAGAACAAGTAACCAAACTTGTGGGATCCATCAGCATCCCACACAATGACTATGCTGATTAGGGAGGGGTGCGGGAGCCCCTTCCATATTTCCTTTGCTAAACAAGTTGGTCTCCACAACTTAATCAACGTGATGCTATTTGTTTCCATTAAACCCACAGGGGCTCCTAGTGACCATCGCCCTATGGACGGATGTGATCAAGATCTACCAAACCTGTGAATACACTGTCTCAGTAGCATCTGTTTGGCACTCATAGGAAACCAGGATTGCACTGTGGGTGCGATGCTAGCTGTGAAGGCCCCGCTAATGATTTCACTGTGTAGCTGAAGCGCCCGCAGCCGCCTAGCATGTGTAAAGGCGGCATCAGGTTCAACACATTTTTGAGAAGTGAGTCTGCCAGGGCAGAAGTCTTCATCTCATCAAGTGTTTGTGCGTGGAACATCAGGGAGGCTTCCTGCCATAACGCAGGGCTTTGATGACAGTTGGCTACACATGGCTGACAGCATGGCTGGCCTCTGCTGGGGCCGCAGCAGCCTGTATCTATGGGTGTTGTCTCAAAACTGGGTGGACAGGCAATTCCATGCTGGGTGTTAGCGAGCAGGGAGGGTACAGACAACAAAGGGCATGAGCTGTCATGCCCGGCAGGAAGAATGTTGCTGCCCTGGCGTTTGGACAACGCAACTACACCCAGACAAAAACAAGCCAGACAACCTTGTTTCAGCTTCATGAGAGAGGAAGCCCTAACTCATGGCTTCCTTGCCCTCATCCTGACCCCTGAGAGAGCTGGCATGGCCCTCCTTTCTCTGACCCTTGCCAATGACCTTCCAGCTCCAGCCTGCAGTGTCAGCTGATACTTGAGCCATACAACAAGGCAGGACTACGGCCCTCAGTGGGTCAGTGGGCCACATGGAGCTGACTCTGCAACTAATGGCTTCTAAGTCTTGCTATTCCCCCACTCGATTAAACTGGGGTGACAATGTCACCTTACAAAGATAAGACAGTGCAGCTCCTACGGAAGACAGGTGGTTCCTCGGTAAGTTAAATGGGGAACTGCCACAGCTACATTTAATTTCATTCCCAGGGAACTGAAAGTTTCCAAGCCAAATAATAATAACCATCATGATCGTCATTGTCATCGGCATCCAAGAAGCTTCATGGCCAAAAAGAAAAACCAAATAGGCAAAAACCAATGTTTATCAACAGAAAAACGGAGTGAAGTAAACACTCTATCTCTACAATTATTATTCAGATATAAAAAGTAATAGGGGTCGAGGGTGTAGCTCAGTGGTAGAGTTATTTGTACAGCATCCACCAGGCCTGGGGAGCAACCTCTAGAGCTACAAAATAATAATAATAATAATAATAATAATAATAAATAGACAAAGCAATGAAGGTCTGAGACATGCTATAACACTTTGAAAGTGAACATGTAGTGAAGGGAGCCTGTCAATCAGATTGTGGTATATGATTACACATGTCGAAAGTGTCCAAGACAGGGAGAGACAGAAAAGGAGACCAGAGAAGGTAGGAACAGAGAATGGAGATAGCTGCTTCACAGGATTGGGTTTTTCTTTAGAGTGTTAGAATACTCTAGATCTAGACAGATGTAGAAGCTCGGCAAACCACAAGTACACTGGATGTACTGAGCAATGGGTCGCCTTGAACATGGTGAGTTTTACATGACATGAATCATTTCTCAATCTACGGTTATAGTACAGTAATTCCCACGCAGAGCTGTGTCACCTACAAAAGTTGCACTGGGGGATGCGAGAAGCAGGGAGAGATAGAGAGTGCTGTTGTTCCACATCTGATCATCTGGCTTTTGAAGCTGCTGTTAATTATGCGTTGTTCTTCCCACTTGGTTTAAAAGAAAAAATTAACTACTTCTAAGTAGTCCACAAGTTAATTAGCCATGGGACCCAAAGTGAGTAGCAACCGTCCTCGGGCTACGCAAAGCCCTGGCAACTACAAGAAATTGGCCTCCAAGTAACTGGCCAACAACATTTATCTCTGCAGGGACTATGCCCATTGTGTAAATGTGTGGGCTGCTCTTGTGAATGTGTAGCCGGAACTCACATAAGGGCATTTTAATCTGTGCAGCTGCCATGACAAAATTCTTAAGTAGCTCAAACAGCAAGCCTTTCTTCCTGACACTCCTGGGGGCTGCAGATGTGATCAGTGTACCAGTAAGACCTGGCTCAGGCAAAAGCTCAATCTCCAGCTTGCCCACTTTATGCACTCTGTACCATGCTCCTGCCTCCCGCTCAGGGCACCACGCACGGTCCATCAGTGGCTTCACTCAGCTATAACTTAGAACCATGGTATCATGTATGCTGGTCCCCATTGCATGTGGATCCTCAGCCATGACTGGTCACCCTTGGAACCCTCCCTCTGGCTCAGTCCCCACTGTCCAGGCGGGACCAGAAACAGCTGCCCTAACTGCCCAGCTCCAAGCCTCTGGGGGCCACTGTCACAGTCAACAAAGCTCTAAGCACTTCCTCTTTCCAGGAGCAAAGAAGCTCTGGCACAGTCCTGCTGGCTCTCGGGAAGCCACATCTGTCTCCACGCTTGTAATTATCACTTAGCAAGCACACAGAATGATGACACTACTCTTTCCTTGCCAAAATGTGACAAACAGAAAACACTGTAAAGCTATTTTTGACATTCGATGATTCTATTTAAATTAAAAGCACAAAAACACCCTTGAGGTAGTGACATTGTCCCCCCCCTCTGTGTACTGTCACAACCACAGCTGAGTGCCCCTCCCTGTCTTCTACTGGAGGACTGTCCCAGCTGTGTATGAGAGGGTCAGGAGAGAGGGGCAGAGCCACAGTGCCTCGCACAGAAGTGGTCAGCATACAATCCACATACCTGGGCTGCCAGGCCCAGGATTCCTGATCCTGCATTACAAAAGCAGTGACCTTGGTGGAGAAGGAAGGGTACCCAGGAGCCGGCTTCACATTTCTACAGAATGCTACTGTTTCTTCATTTATTTCAGACACAAAACACATGATGTATGTAAACACCCCATCATGCCAGAAGCTAAAGGAATTGTTTCATGTAGACAGAATCAAGGCTAACTCCTATCGAACAACTCTCAAGTAAGACCAGTGAACAGACTAATCCGCCCCAAGACCACAATAGCATATCTTAAAGATGCTAGGCAGGGGAATAAGGTAGCAGAGCTGGCTAGTCCTGGGTCTGCCCTGCGTATATGGTGCTGACTGTCACAAAACCCACATCCAGTAACCAGCCCTGGCCAGGCTGCTGATCAAATGCTATAGCAATACTAACAATGGGGCACAGAGCAGGAGAGTACAACCCCATGCTCTGCCTCCCCATCAGGGCTCCTTTAAGATGCCTCTCACAATCCAGCCTCCCCTATGATCCCCCCCCACCCCCCCACCCCCGTCTTCTAAGCAGGTAAGTCTGGCATCTGCGCATTTGTATTTTGAATGTTTCTCTACACTTAAAAGAAATAGAATTAAAAGGATAAATAACAAACCGTCTACACTCAGTCTCTCACACAGTGTTTTAACCTGTATTATATTGCAGCATGACGCTCTCAGGACCTAGCAACTGAAACGTCTGCTCTACATGCCTCAGAGCATGCCAGGGACTGAACAGGCCTCCCAAGGTAACAGTCTAGGTATCACTTAAACTACAAACAGGAGCTTAGCATGGCAATAGAAAAAAAGAATAGAAACAAATGTTTTATAGCAAATACTCAGTTCTACAGGACCTGAGGACAGGCCACTGTACCAATGGTGGGACACTTATGTGTCCAGCAGAGGGCAGCCTGAGACCCTGGTGTAGTCGTCATCAGACCACATGGTGCCGGGTCCGGGAATATCACAGAGGTGTGTGTCAGAGCAATAACAAGCACACCGCACCAAAGGAAGTCAAACATGGAGTCTTTTCTTAGCACCAGGGATGGGAGTTGGGGGGGAGGTGCTTCCAGAAAAGTCTATGAAAATAATCCCAGAAGTTATGACACAGAACAGCCAAGGCTCAATGTCCCCTGGAAAGTCTGTGGTATGGAGTCTCATGACACCCTACTCTTGTCAGACTACAAGAAAATCTGAGAAATTCCTTTATGAGTGGGGTGGCTGGAAATGTTTCTGTAATTGTTTTGTGTAGCATTTCACCTTTAAAGGGTAGAGACTAGGCCTCAACTTTAGGGTGAACTTAAAGGAGAAGCACTGAGTGATGGAGACAGGGAGGTGGCGTGGTGCCTCCTTGCCTTCAGTCTTAGGTTCTTCCCTTTAAGAGCATTCAGTGGCCATGCATTCGATGCCATGCAGAAACGCAAGGCACTCACTAAGACCTACAGTGGAGCCTGAAGGAACCGAGGTCTCCACCCCACAGCCTGTGGAAGCCCCCATAAAGGCAGGCCTCCTTCCCAAGTTCAGTCAACATGCACAGCATTATAGCAGACCCAGCAGGTAGCATCTCTCCCTACTCTTCAGTTCCTGCCCCCCCCCACAAGTGAGATAATACGTAACCACTGCTTTAAGGAACAGTTCAGGACTGGTACATGGCAAGAGAAACCAACACAATGGCATTTCAGCCCAACGATGGGCCTCATGCCCGATTATGGTCCCAGAAGAATACACAAACAGCACACGCAATTATATGTAGAAAGCATATTCCATGATAATGTACAACAGGGTTACTGTTTATGTGTTCAGTATATGTTTATATCTTCGCCATACTTTTTATTATTTTAGAGTATCCTGCTACATAGCTTTCTGTAAGCAGTCAGTTGTGTGACCCCTTGATGACCCAAGGGGCCATCTCAGGTGACATAACATATGCCATCCAGCGTGTGTGAATATACTGGATGAGATTTGGACAACGGAAAAAAAAAAAAATCCACCTAATGAGACATTTCTCTAAATGTGCTCCCATCATTAAGTGACATGAGATTGTCTGGAAAGGAAGCACTTGAATGAAATCTACAGAGATATCTGTCAAGAAAATCAGACTAGAAAGCACAAGCCTGTGTCAGGGACAACAGCAGGCCCCACCAAAAACTCAAGTAGAGAGAAACCAGATGCAATCAGAGGGCAAGAAAATCTACTGGACAAGCCACCAAGACTGTGTGGAAAGTAGGGAAGCCCTCTGGTACCCCCCTAGTTGGCCAGTGGTGTCTGTGCCACACTCTAGCTGACAAAGAAGAAAGTCAAAGCCAGTGTGTTCTCCAGGCCTGCGGTATCATACACCCTCTGGCACTCCATACCCAGCTGCAAGTCTGTGTCATGGCCCAGAGATAGGCCACAGTGAGCAGTCAGCATCCATGAGACAACAGAGACACTACACTAGGACCCAGTGACAGGCCATAGTGAGCACCTAGTGCTCCAAAATGCCAATTTTACCAAGTAACAGAGAAACACTTCCTGGGAAACCAGCATGCTGGTTATCAAACACTGAATATGTCACCAGAGGGAACAGTAAGAAAACAGTAATCATCGGGTTAAAATGGCCCAGGCCTGGCCCTGAGACTGACTGTACACGAGACAACATAGACTTCTAAGGGTGAGAAATACTGTCAAGATCCAGGCCCAACATACAACCTTTAGAGAGAACAAGACTGAGCCAGAGCGAAGTGGAAAGCAACAAGAAGAATCTGAGGGGTTTGGCACTGTGCAGGCAAAGGGAAGAGGCAGCAGAGAACACTGAGGGGAAACCGTGACATCCATGGGACACAGAATGAGACATGATGAGCAATATCCCCCCTGCATAGGCCGTTCAAGAACGCCATTCACTCAGGACACGTCCCAAAGCACCTCGATACCTGTAGAAGTTTCCATACATCGGATTTGCCTATCATTTTATACTGTATTTTCTCTGTGGGGACCTTTTAAGTCTCCTGTGTGGCTTTTTCAATTTCTTCCACTATTTTACATACTTTTTTCTTCTTATCTTTTTATCCTGGGATCAGCTCATTAAATCTCTACATCAGTGGCTCTCAACTTCTCTAATGCTGAGACTCCTTAACACAGTCCCTTATGTTGAGGTGACCCGCAACTATAAAATTATTTTTGTCGCTATTTCATAGCTGTAATTTCACTACTGTTATGAATCATAATGTAAATGTTTGTGGTTTCCAGTGGTCTTAAAGGACTCCTGTAAGAGTGGTTTCACCCACCCGCCCCACCCCCTAGATCCAAGTCTGCTGTTCTCACACTTCACCCAAACGGTCCCAGGGCCTTTAACCCTCACCGTTCCAATCTTGACTAATGGGCTCTCACTGATGTATCAGTGTGACTGACCCAGAGGTTGGATTGCCACATGGTTGGAATTACAGGCACATAACTCTGCTTCCAACGCCTTAACGTCAGATAGTGCCTATACGACAATGTGCCCCCCCCCCTAAAACTGAACACGCAGAAATGCTTTTGCTAAAGGCCTACAGCTATCAAGTTATCTCTGGTTTTATCTGTACTAAAATGTGTTTGGCTCGCCTATCTATTCCTGAAAGCTGTATTCATTAAGAACGAAATGCCAAGCAGATGTCTTCTTTCCACTTGATAAGGTGCTGTCCAGCCGGGTCACCACCTTCCTATGACAAGCAAAGCCAATGCTACTCGTTTCTTGGAAGGTGGTGGCACTTTCTGCCTGTCCTCAGCACCTGGAGTTTTACCACCACGAGGCAGGAAGCAGAGTTGTTTCCATCTCACCTGGTTGATATTTGAAGGAATTTTTCAAATTGGACCCTGGTGGCTTTTGACCCTGGAAAATAGCTGGATTATTTTTTTTTCAAATGTTACTTCTACTATACTGTCTCCTCTTTCTAGAAAACCAGTTAATCCTGTGTGAGGTTTTAGGGTCCCCAGTCCAATCTGATATCCTCTCTTGCACATCTTCTTCTGCATCCTGGACACTCATGGTAAAAGCTACAGAAGAAAGGTGCTCACAAAATGAAGCCAAGCAGCACAGAACGTTATATAGCTAAGGTTGCTACCCAATATGGACAAGAGATAAAACATTACACAGGACATAATCAATCCCCGAACTTGTGATCCCAGCATGTGGGAGGCTGAGGAAGATAGTAAGTTCGAGGCCAGCCTGGGCTACATGGCAAGTTCTAAACCAGAGTACACAGGATACACAGGGCAACAGTATCAAGAAAGAAGGACAGACAGGCACACTGACTGACAGAAAAAAAAAAGACAGGCTTGATTGATTTTAATGTTAACAGGCTATTCTGAAACCATTCTGATATCAAACAGAATTGTGGCTATATACAAAGATATTTCTGAAAATCATTTAGGAAATTTCATTTGTAGTTGAAAATTCTTCACAAATACAATTATAAACCCAAGTGCTTATGATACAAAGTCTAAAAATCATGGAGGACAGAACACTAATTCCCCTAAAAAACAAACAACAAGATTTCATGAGCTCAAGACCACCTTGATGGAAAAACTCTATTTTGAGAAAGAAAATCACAGGTCAGAATTGTGATTGTGGTTGAAAAAAAAAAAAAATCCTCTTAGGCAACACATTATAACCAAGTAAGACTTGACTCATCATGTTAATTCAACGAGCAGCAAGCAACATGATTTACCACTTTGTAGATTAAAAATAAAAAAACCACACATTTCAATAAGCACTTGACAAAATAAACTTTTGACAAAACAAAAATCCTAAGTAATCTGTTGTAATTCATTGAATATTCATGGTTCTCAGCAAACTCCTTACCTGTAGCTGTCATTGTATGCAGCTATAAGAAACACTAAGTAACCTACCCCACCCCCACCCCCACCCCCACCCCACCCCCACCCCCACCCCACCCCCACCCCCACCCTGAGGAATGGTGCAAGGCTGGCCAGCCTCATCCCAGCTAAGTCATCACACCCAAAAGGAGAAGGAGGGATTTCTAGGGAGGGGAAATGGGGAAAGGGGATAGCATCTGAAATGTAAATAAATAAAATACCCAATTTTTTGTTTTAAAAAAATAAATGAACACTTGGACTGAGATCTTGCAAAAAAAAAAAAAAAAAAAAAACGAGAGCAAATACAGTAAGGTTTCGAGATGCAAGTTTGGTAATCTAAAGTCAGTTGTATTTATTATATAAGCTAGCAAAAAAAATTCAAGATGAACTCAGTTGTACTTGTGATAGTCTAGAATAGAGAAAAATACTTAGAATGAAATTGAATACAAATGCAAGCCTTACTGTGTAAATACTACAAAGCATTCATTGTTGGAAAATCTTAAAAGAGCCAGATAAACATAAGTCACTCTCTCTCCCTGGATTCAAAGACTTCCTGTTGTTAGCATGGGAATGCCCCCTAGATTTATCTGCAGACTGGAGGCAATCCTTGGTAAATCTGCCCTTAATTACAGGAGTGGGCAAGCTGACCCCCAAACTCACATACTGAATTACAGGTGATTTGGAATAGCCTGAGCACGCTCGGGCCACAAGAACAAAGGCAGGCTCATCCTGGCCTGCTTCAAAGCTAGGTTAGGGTGCAGGTGTAGATAGAGTACGCTCTGGCACAAGAATATACCTGTGAGTCATGGGTTAGAACTGGGAATCCAGAAATAAACCTCGTATCTATAACTAGATCTTATTTTTTTTTTTTTTAACTAGAATGCTAAGACCTTTCAACGGAGAAACAACAGTCTTTTCAACAAACTGTATTATGACAAATGAACTCCTCATGCAAAAGAGTGCTTGTGGACCCGGATTCATGCTAGACGCTGAAGCTAACAAAAACAAAATAGACAAAAGAGCTAAGATTAGTAAGCTCTTAGCAGATATAGGTGCGAATTTGATTTACATGTATTTGTTGAAGGCCTAGGATTGGGCAACAATTTTTCTAACATGACCTCTAGTATAAGTAGCTAATAGGAAGGAAAATGGATAAATTGGGCCTGATCAAAATCAAAAGCTTTTCTGTGTCAAATGACACTACCCAAAGTAAAAGGGACATCTTATAACTGTCTTCTATTTGATAATAGTATTGTATCCAGAATAGCTAAAGAACCCTTACGGCTCAACAATAAAAAGACAAACAGCTCAATTAAAAATAGGCAAGGAATTTGAATGCTATTTCTCCAAAGAAGGTACACAAATGACTAATGAGCAGCATCCAACACTGCCAGGCATTGAGTAATGCTCAACAATGCCGCAGTAGGGTACTTTCCTACCTACTAGGGGTAGCAATGAATGGTGCAAAAGCAAAGATAACAAGTACTGACAAGGATATGGCGAAAATCAGAATACATACCCATCTTGTTAAAGGGCAAAGCATCTTTGGAAGACAGTTGAGCGCTTCCAAAAAGTTAAACATAATGTGCTATGGAGGCTGTGATGGAAAACGTTATCAACAGTCTTAGTCACGTGTGGACCCTGCATGCTACCTTACAAATGTGCCAAGCAAGATGTGCTCATGGTACAACGATGGCCTGAGATAGGGGAGTAACCGCCCAGTTTCTTACTGGGTGTGAGCCCATTCCACAGCAGGAAATTCATGTCTGGTACTGTAAACCCAGCCCTTCTGTCCAGAGAACCTAACAGGGTAGCTACTGAGTGTGTGTGTGTGTGTGTGTGTGTGTGGTGTGTACTTTGCTCAGAGAAGCTTCTTTATGCAGTGGTGACAGTTACTGACAATATTCATAACTAGCCAAAGTGCTGGGAATCAAACTGCTGAATGCGCAGCCTCTGTTGTGTTATCTGCGATATCTGCGTCAAGCCCTCTGGGCTCACAGACTATCACAGGGGAAGAGGGTGGGAGAGTGTAAGAGCAAGGAGGAGGGGCAGAGCGCTGATTCCCAGGCACACCAGCTACTGCATTCTTAAAGATGTGATAACCTACATACAACATGTATCAAGGCTGGACCCAACCTCGTTCCGTCATGGAGGGCAAAGGTGTTCATAGGCCCTCTTCCTGCCTTGAGTATCTATAACACAGCAAAGGGGTGCTGAGAGGAGAGAGATTTCTTCCAGTGGTGTAGCCCATGCTCGCACAAATAACCCCTCACTTAGGTTCTTGGAAGTAACCTTAATTAAACTCACCGATGCACACATGTAGGCACACACACATACACTCACACACTCCTAAGCATTTCTATTTTATTGTTATTATTGTTGTTTGAGGATTGGTTTTTCTTTTTAAGAGATATTAAAAACATTAAGGTTGAAGCCATATTTTGACAGAAAATATCTGGAAAACATACCCCACAAATTATTCGTATCAGAGCATGTAACAACATGACTTAAATGAAAACAACTAGTGCAAAAAAAAACCATAAGGAGCAAAATAGTTGAACTGACCCTTCACCTAAGAAGATATATGGATTGTAAATGAACATGGGGGAAAGTCTAGTGTCACACGTCACTGGGAAATGCACAAAGAGATACCACTACATATTCTTTAGAAAGGACAGAAGTTTGTAAATTGACAGGTTGAGAACTGGGCATTCCAGGGGCAGCAGGACCTCTTGGCAGCACTTGAGCTAGTAAGAGCAGCAAATTCGAGCAAAGCTGGCAGCATCTAACAGGACCAAACGCACACACAGGCACCACAGGACAACATGAGCCGCTCCTAGAACCTCATCTGTGGAAGATGTAAATGCACATACACATATGGAGCTGTTGGAAAAAGGTTACATCGTGTTGTTGTTATCTCTGAATTTAAATATCCAAATCTCCACTACCAGAGAATGACAGACATGGCATATACATTGAGTATCACTACACACACACACACACAAACACACACAAGCACACACACATGCATGTACACATACACACATGCAGACATATATGTACACACACACATGTATATACCAAAAAAGCATCATAGAAATATGAAAAGAACAGGCACTAGAAGCCATCCAGTAACTGACTGTTCTAGCACATTCTGAGATGGGAGACTGCCACTATAATCAACAGGCAGTGGTTGGCATGGGCTAGAGGGGACAGGCCAAGAGGAAGATGAGAGTGGTGAAAATATTCTGTATCGTGACTGCAATGGCAGCTGAAACCTCACTTTGTCAAAACTCAAAAAGCTATGTACTTAAGAGGAATACATCTTATATAAATTATATCTCAGTAAACATGATGTTAAAAAAATACAGTATCATTCCAAGCATGGTAAACATAATGAAATCTACACCCAGACATACCATGGTCAAAGCGTGAAGCACCAAAGACACAGAAGAGCTCTCAAAGGTGACTATCATATTCCTTGTAAAACCTTTAAAAATGTCACTTAGAATGCTGGCTTCATAAAAGCCACAGAGCCAAGGACAGTAGAATACAATCCCTGCCACATTCAAGAATGTAGCTGAGAAAAATATCTTTTAAGAATCAAGTGAAGGATATTTTTAAAGTTCGTTCAAAACATTTTTATCATATTGCTTTTAGCTTCTCAGTTGCTGGCTTTCAGGCTAGACCACATCTAAAGCACAATGCAGTGCAATTCCATCAAAGTCTGAGGTTGCTGTGGATATGAAGGTGCCACTCTACACTTGTACCTCTAGAAGATTTCAGGTTCTCTCAGAAGAAGATATTTTAAGTGCTGCTAAAACAAAACAAAACAAAACAAAAACAATGATAATTTCTGGTGGTCATGACTAAAACTACTAACAAATTCTAGTAGTTAGCAAACCTAACTTACATTATAACAAGAGAGAGAGAGAGAGAGGAGAGAGAGAAGAGAGAGAGAGAGAGAGAGAGAAACCAGTCATTAAGAAATGAATCCCAGGATCAAGAGATGGCTTAGTGGTTAAGAGCACTGACTGCTCTTCCAGAGGTCCTGAGTTCAATTCCCAGTAACCACACGGTTGCTCACAACCATCTGTAATGGGATCTGATGCCCTCTTCTGGTGTACAGTGTACTCACATACATAAAAAAAATTAAATCTTTTTAAGGTAGAAAGAAAGAAAGAAGAAAGAAAGAAGAAAGAAGAAAGAAAGAAGAGAAGAAAAGAAAGAAAGAAGAAAGAGGGAGGGAAGAAGGGAAGGAAGGAAGGAAGGAAGGAAGGAAGGAAGGAAGGAAGGAAGGAAGGAAGGAAGGAAGGAAGGAAGGGAGTCCCCCAAACCAAAAGGATCCCTTCCACCAGTAAAGATGCAGCAAGCAAGTCAACACTGCAGATTTCTAGAGAGTTTAAATTGTCTCCTGTCTTTCAGCGTTGCTTCTGGTGTACTTGACCCCCATTTCCGTTGTGATACTAATGTCTATGCTATGTTAATTATACTAATATAATACGCTACTAAATTGCATCCCAATCTGATGTACTAATAAGGCACATCATTATTCCTACCAACCAGCATCCTCCCCATTGCACACCTCGAGAGGCAGTGCACCTGAAGCACAGCTGGAAGGCAAGGGCAGAGAGCCAGCTGCACTGCACAGAAGCCCAGCAGAGGAGGGCCAGCACTGGAGCAAGCAGAGAAAGTTAGACACAGAGAACTGAAGGACCCTTTGTCCTGAGATGCGGATAAAGATACTTGTCCCTGTGAGACAAAGTATATACATGCAAGACAAACACAACGGGAGACACCAAAACTATACAGTGAATGGGAAAACTGAGGGGAAAATAACCACCTGTTAACTAGAAGACAGGAGAAAATGTAGGGGCTGGTAGGATGATTCTGGGTAAAGGTGCTTGCCGTGCAGGCCTGATGGCCAAAGTTCAGTCCCTGGACCCACATAAAAGTGAAAGGAGAAATACTCCACAAAGTTGTCCTTTGACCTCCACGCACACATCAAACACACACACAGACACACACACACACAGGCACACACAATTATTCATATTTAAAGATAAAAAATAGAAAGTGGAATTAAGTTTTCAAAAGGAAGCAAAGACCAGCATAATGCTGATTAATGTATCAAAGAAAACTTTTAACTACAGTTAGAGAGTCACACGGATATCAAGTTTAACTTACTGGCCACGTACAAAATGCTCAGGCCCTCAAACTGCAGGGCAGCGAACTTCCAAACACAAATCCATTTATGAGATAGGACCACATGATGCCATTCTAAACGTGTAAAAGTAATATGGAGAACACCATGTCTACTGCTAAGACTTTGCAAATCAAAACACTTAAAATGCTTTAACACGCTGGGCACAATGGGCACATGTCTTTATCTCAATACTCTGGAAGCAAAAGCAGGTGGATCTCTGTAAGCAGCCTAGTCTACACAGCAAAGTTCCAGGCCAGCCAGAGTTGTACAGAGAGACAAACACACCCCCAGGTCAATAAAATAAAATATTTTAATGTATTGTGTGTGTATATTACATATACATAATCTTTAGACTTAAATATTTTGAAATAACTCATAAACTAAAGAAAAAGAAACAGAAGCAAGAGACTATTTATAAACTGAGTGTTATCTAAATCTGTACACTGCTACAAGTACTGTTTAGAGAGAGATGCCTAACTTTAAGTGTTTACTTACTTTTTAAAATTTTATTTTTATGTTCTTTGGTGTTTTGCCTACATGTATGATCTGTGTGAGGGTGTCAGAAACCCCGGAACTATAGTTACAGACAGTTGTGAGCTGCCATTTGGGTGCTGGGAATTGAACCCAGGTCCTCTGGAAGAGCAGCCAGTGCTCTTAACTACTGAGCAATCTCTTCAGCCCTTTACTTACTTTTTTCAAAAGCTGAATACTTCTGGACATCATGGCACAGCCTTGTAATCCAGTATTAGAGAGGTGCAGGCAGGAGTGTTTCAAGTTCAAGGCTAGCCTGGGTCACAAAAGCAGCCACTGCCCATATTATTTTCTTTGTGTGATAAAATGCTATCCAAAGACACCTTGGGGAAAGAAAAGGGGCTTGTAGGGTATAGTCCATCAATGCGAATGAAGCCAAGAAACTCAAAGCAGGAACATGGAGGAAGGAACTGAAGCTGAAACCATGAAGGAATGCTGCTAACCAGCTTGCTCTCCATGGCTTGCTTCCCATGTTTATTGGGGTGTGTGTATGTGTGTATAGATAACCATGCTAAGCAAATCATGGACAATAAGCCAGTCAGTACCATTCCTTCGTGTGTGTGTGTGTGTGTGTGTGTGTGTGTGTGTGTGTGTGTGTGTGTGTAACTTAGGACTACCTTATCTACCTAGGAAGAGGGCATTTTCTTGATTGCTATTTGATATTGCAGGAGCAAGCCCACCGTGGACAGTACTATTCCTAGGCAGGTGGGCTCTTTAAGAAAGCTAAACAGAAACCAGAGAGAGAGAGAAGGAGAGAGAGAGGGGGGGAGAGGGAGAGGGAGAGGGAAAGGGAGGGAGAGGAGGGAGAGAGGGGGGAGGGGAGAGGAGAGGAGAGAGAGAGAGGGAGAGGGAGGGAGAGGGGAGGGAGAGGGAGACAGAGAGAGAGGGAGAGAGATAGGGAGAGAGGGAGGGAGAGAGGGAGGGGAGGGAGGAGACAGAGAGAGGGAGAGAGATAGGGAGAGAGGGAGAGAGGGAGAGAGGGAGAGAAGGAAAGAGGGAGAGAGGGACAGAGGGAGAGAGGGAGAAAGGAGAGAGACAGAAACAGACAAGATAGTCTGTGAGTAGCCTTCCTTCATGGTTTCTGTTGCACTCTTGCCTTGGCTTCCCTAGATGATGGAAAGATGAAGTAAGTCCTAACTCCCAATGAAGCTATCATATTATGAATCCATCAGTGAAGTAAATCCACTAACTAAGTCAAGGCCCTCATAATCCAATTACCTCTCAAGGATTAGATCCAGCAGCTGAGGACCAAGCCTTTTCAACACAGGAGCTTTGGGAGGGGACTAGAGTGTAAACCACAACCCAAAAACTACTTTCTTTTATTTTATTGTATTTTGTTTTGCTATACTTTTTAAATGAACGAATGAATGAAAACCTAGCCACTAGGGTAAAGGCTAACAAACTTGTCACTCATACTTGCTGCTAGAGGGAAAGTCTGGTTGCCCAATAGACTGACACTGGATGTATCAACCGCCCTGGACAGGATTTGTGTTCAGGAGTAGCTGAACATAGACCTGAACGCCACAGTTTGTTTTTGTCTTTTGTTTGTTCATATCTGTGCTTTCATTTGGTTATAGTTTCATGGTTTCTTTTTTCAGAGGGATATCCTTTGGGGGGCAGTATTTTGTTTTCTTGGTTTGGGGGAGGAATTTTATTTTTGTACTGGGTTTTTGTTTGATTGTTTGTTTGAGAAAAAATTAAAGTCGGGTGAATAGGGAGGGGAGAGGATCTGGAAGGATTTGTGGGAGGGAAGAATATGATCAAAATATATTTAAATTTAAATTTTGTTTAAATTATTAAAATATAATAAAAAATAAACCACAATGCAAATATCAGAATAAACCATGAATGAGTTCCTCTGAAATGGGTATAGAAAAGGCATGAGCCAAGCAGAGTGGTGGTATACACCTTTAGTCCCAGGATTGTGGAGGGAGAGGCGGGTGGACTTTAATGAGTTTGAGACCATCCTGATCTACAAGGCAAGTTCCAGGCCAGCCAGGGACTCAAAGTGGGATTTTCTCAAAAGCTTAAGATCCAGATAGAAGAATGGATATATTTAAAATCAAAGTGATTGGCACAGCAAAAATATCATGATAAAAAACAAAAGTACAAATAATAAATTACAGAGAATGTCTTTAACAGGGCTGGAAAGATAGTTAAGTTAGTAACACATTGCCACACAAGAGCAAGGTTCCCCGGGACTCACTGGCCAGCCAGCATGTGTCATCAGAAAGCTTTAGGTCTCAGTGAAAAGAATCATGTCTCGGAAAACAAGGTGGCAGATACTGAGAAATGACACCTGAGGTTGACCTCTGACCTCTACACACGTGTACATGAACACACACACACACTAATACTTGTAGCATACATCACAACAAAAGAAATGGTATCTTTAACGTATCTACCAATAATCCATCAATAAAATTTCCTAACCGGAAAGGGGAAAAGATCAAGAAAATGTATAAAAGTCATAAAAAAATTATTGGAGAGAAAACAGACGCTCACTTCACTGAAAGAAATGCAATTTAAAACATCCATCACTTTGGGAAAAACTCAAGAGTTTCAGAACAGACTCTGTAGGCCCAGTCCTGGTTGCTAAGCCACTAGACATCGCACTGGTGGCTTGGGGCATGGTGACTGCTCTGGGAAGGAGATGTAAGACTGACATTGGACCCAAGGGCCTACCCTTGCAAGACTTTCCAATAACATGAGAATACAAAGATTCCCAAGGTCCCCCATCAGAGCACTGTTTGCAATTTCAAAATATGATAAACTATTTACATTCCTAGCACCCTAACAGATGATGAAGCAGCCTAGAGAGCAGAGAGGAAAAGAGGGTCCGGCACTGGATGACTTGAAGAAGACAAAGACATAGAAAAATCCCAAAGTATAGAAGCACAGGCATGGAAGGTCGCACGACACTCTGGACAAAACTCATTCAAGTCTAGGCTCGAAAAGTTAAAATAGCAAATTTTGTACTAATTCCACTCTCTATATTTTATAATGAAATAGTGAAAAGGGAGCATATGTGGCAACATATGTTATATACATACTTTTTATGTGAGAAAGTTTGGAAACATGGATGCGTTTGGTTTTTATAAAACACAATACAGAAAAGATATTTAACAAATTTTTAAAATTAACTCAATAGTGCTATATGCTGGTGACCATGTTAGCCCTGGGGGCAAGAAGGAAGGTCTGCCTTCTAGCACTGGCCAGGGGAGATTCTTTCTGAGCACATACCCTCCTGACCCAGGGAAATCTACGAAGCAGAACCAGGAAGAGACTCGCAGGGACTATCAGGAAACATAAAAGATGGTCTCAGAATATCATTGCCACCTAAGGGATTGGGGTTGTAGGAAGAGAAAGAATATTTTTAGCATTGAGTTTGTTTTATTTCTATATATGTGTACATGTTTATATACACATATTTGGATGTTTAACATGTGTGCATAGTTTTAACATAGTGTCTTACATGGGTGTGTGTACACATAGTGTCTTACATGTGTATATATACACAGTGACTTGTGAGTGTGTGTGTGTGTGTTGTGTGTGTGTGTGTGTGTGTATACATAGTGACTTCCTAGTGTTGACTTCTATGGAGCTAGAAGCAGAAATGCACTAGTAAATAGTAAAAAGTACCCCTATGCCCGGAACTCACTCTTTGAATATTTCCATACTACAAAGAACCAAGGGCCTTGAAGGAAATCCTGACGGGGCCTGGGAAGACTGGGTCCAAGAGAAGTTTAAAACATCAAATAAGAACATAATGAAATGTTTTGGTTTTTTTGTTTTTTAAGGTGTGGAAAGGAAAAGGATTAGAAAGAAGAGGAGAGAGGAAACAGTCCTTCCACCCACAATTAGCTCAGAAGACTCCTTCTGTCCTGATCTGGACATCTGAAATCCTAAACCACAGAGGCACATGAATGATACATCCAGAGAGTAATGAATTAGAAACACAGGATTTCACAAAGCAAAACCGATAATACTAGACACGCAAACAGGGAAGAAAGGAAGGCTCCCTCTCAGGGCAGATGGCTACCTCTAAAAGGCATGAGTGGCGGGCATAGTGAACCAACAGCACAGACAAGCTTGCAGGAAAGACCGATCTAGACCGACCATATCTGCAGATGCTGAGTCCAGGCCTCTGCTGCAGAACAGGATGGGCAGAGCGTGTGACTCTAAACAGCCAAGGCTCCTGACTTGTAAAGTAACTCTGCGTCCCTAAAACAGGGCAGGTAGACATCCTGTGCCGCAAAAGTGAATTGTAACAAGAGCATCACCCACATAGATGACATCTAATAAGAATGCATGCACTAGATCGTAAGGATGCATCCAAATGCATAGGATTTTTGAGTGGTTTTGCATTTGTTTGGGTTGGTTTTGGAAACTGTGCCTTACTCTGAAAGCTCAGTCTGGCCTGAAACTGGTTATGCAACCCAAGCTAGCCTTGAACCAATGGCAGCCCTCCCACCTCTGCTTCCCACAGTATGGCACTGTCATTAAAGTGCAAGTTAACATGCCAGGCTAGTAATGAACTTTTATTTCATAAAAAGAGATTGTATTCTTCAAAATGTCAATAGCACCCAAATGACAGAAGCCTGTGGGAAACACTCCAAATTAAGAGAACACAGCCGTATCCAATACAGCACGGTCCCAAGCTCTGGGTCCTAACTGTAGGGAGACATTTGGCAATGGACATGCTCGAGTGCAGGGCTACCCAGGACCACTCAACAGGGAAGAGCACTTGGCACACAAGCCTGACAGCATAAGTTCCATGGAGAGAACTGACTCCACAAAGGTGTCCTCTGACAATACGTGACATGTCATACATCTACTCCTGCACCCCCTTTCTGTCCCTGTCTCTCTCTGTCTTGATGTCTCTGTCTCTGTCTGTCTGTCTGTCTGTCTCTCTCTCTCTCTCTCTCTCTCTCTCTCTCTCTCACACACACACACACACACACGTTTTTTATTATTTTTAGTTATAAATTTTTTTTCAAGTTCCATGCTAAGTTTTCAGTCATAAATGTTTCACAGGCACCCGTCCATCACCCTCCGTCAGCCTTCCGTCTTTTCAACAGAAGTGACTCAAAGCTGTCTCATAGTGATGAAAACCCAAGGACATCTCTCTGGCTCCATCGCACTGAGTTTCTGCACTTCTTGCTGGAAAGAAGGAAAAGTGTTCGTGATGAAGAAGGCCGCAGACAGGGATGCTAACCCTAGCCCCTGGTACAAGCCACAGTGAGTGCGTTCCGGAATTCTCTGAGTTAACAGTGATGACGGGAAGGGGCGAGGCCCGGAGTCTGGACCTGTGCCTGTCCAATGTTAACTCATCTCAGGTTTCTGCTACCTCGGTGATAAAATAGGAGGATCAAAGACCTTGAAGTCACAGTGAGGAAACTTCTGCCTGGAACATTACACTCATTACGGAAACCATCTGGCCATATATTTATTCCTAGAAAGAAGCTGACCCCCGCCCCCAGACCATCTTAGAGCAGCTAAAATAGCCCTCTAAGTCATGCCCATGCCTCCTCCCTAGGGAACTGAGCAGGTACCCCCTAGGGATGGGAAAGCAGGGACAGGACCTAGCCAAGGTCACAGAGTGGTTCCAGGAAAAGTCTGCAAGTTCTGGATACTCAGGCAGTAACCTGACTCCCCAGGCCAACTGGCCTCTGATCTGAGAGCTTGCCCATGCTTTCCCAGACTCAAAGTTTGCTCCTGCACTTCTCGCAACAGCTCTCTAACTACAAAGAACCTACTAGGTCGGGACTAAGACCCAGACCTTTCACAGAGCGGGTGGGCTTAATGGGCAGTCCCTTCACCAGCTTGCAAAGAAGCCAGGACATAAGCAGGGAAAGAAAATCAAACACACATTTTCTCAACAAAGTGAGCAGAGCTACAGATAATACTGTCATACACTAGAAGAGAAATTAACCAGGGAACCAGGAATAACCCTTCACACATACACTGAAACCCTCCTTTACTAAATAAAGCCTAGAGGTTCTGGGGCCTGTTGCTGGCTGCCCTTCATATGCAAAGCCAAGGCAGCATCTAAGACCAATTAATACAGTAATATGGCTCTTTCCATGGAACAGGAGACAGCAATGAAAACATGCTGTTGCTTTGTAGGAAAAGAAAAGGAGACCAAAGATAAGAGGGGGATTAAAATGAGAACGTTTAAGCAGGAAATTAGCATCCTGGGCCCACCACACCGAGTGACATTCCTAAAAGCCAGGGGACATCAGCTGCCCAGAGCTGGAGCTTAGAGTATGATACAACCACCCCATAAACCATGTTCCTCACTCTGTCCCCCACCTCACACCCCGCCCTAGGAGCACAGCAGAGCATCGCTACCAAGCATTGGTCTCAACATGTCTTAGAGGAAACAGCTCTCCACCCTATGCACCTACGATGGGCTACAACGATTCTCTGGCTCCAATCATTGCCTCTGTCTTGTGGGCTCGCCAGACAGTCTGGCAGCAAGCAGTAAGAGGTACATGAGTCATCTCATCCTGAAGGGGGAAAAAAAAAAAAAAAAAACACAGCTCCTCAACGGCAGATGGCAGTCCGATCCGAATCTCTGGGAGGAAAGCATACTCTAGAATCTGATGACAGGAAAGGCAGAGTGAAGAAGGCCCAGAGGACTAATAAGAGAAAGAAGAAATAAACGATTGCCTGACATCTCACCAGCTGGTGGCTAAGCCTCCTTGGAGCTCCAGGAAACTGCAGGATACTTGCTGGCTAAGGAGACATCGGTCTAGGGAGAGGGCTGCCTTAGTCAGGCATGGCTGGCTAGTGAGACCAAAGCCTCCACAGCCATGCAAGCTTTCCCTGCTCTTTGAAAGGCGTGACTGACCCTTCTTGGTATGTAACAACTACCTATCTTCCTATCTCCACTGGTCTTACTGGTCTGAAGCCCTTTCTACACAGAAGACCTGGCATTCTACACACATTCTCTCTCTCTCTCTCTCTCTCTCTCTCTCTCTCTCTCTCTCTCTCTCTCTCACACACACACACACACACACACACACACACACACGCACGCGCACACACACGTACACACAGCTTCCCCTAGATAAGTTTGCTTGACCAGATGTCAGCAATACTATGCTGATGTCTTGTCAGCAATACTATGCTGATGTCTCGTCTGCTAACAGGCCTTCCATTAGTCTCCCTAAGATAGATTTCACTATGTAGTCATCCATGTTGGCCTCCAAACTCATAATCCTCCTGCCTCAGAACTCCCACCCTGCTCCAGTGCTGTGATTCTGAGGCATGCACCATTATACTCAGCTACGTATCGCTCTTTCGAACAGTAAGAACTCTGGTTGGTTTCCCTGCCTAGGCACACGCTTCCATACCTCTGTTCAGCTGAGCACTCTCATACATCTGAGGCCTCACCTATGGCAGACAGAGTCTCCCCCCAAGACCTTCTGCCTTCTTTCTTGGCAACACAGATTTGGCAGAGCTTGGGCAGTCTGCCAGAACACACTTGGCCCTATCACCTGCCCCGCCATGGAGACTCACAGTCATACTAACCAATCCGGATTACACCTCTTTTGAAGATTCTGCAGACTAGTTGATTAGAAATTCCATGTCGGTGGGAAGTAAAGAACGTTACAGATCAAGAGCCAACATTATTTGGAGCTATTTTTACTCTTAATAGCCATTTATTGCCCAATCCTGTATCTGATCTAACATCACATCTCGATTATCACAGAAAACCTTTGGAGCTAGTTCTGAGCAGATCACGTTCCAGCCGGCACTAAAGCTAAGAATGTGTTCAGGTAAAATATAAAACGTACAGCAGACTCGTCCCTCACCTGCTTGGCTGCCTGTAGCTTGCCTATCTGTTGTCCTCATCAATGACATCGGTCACTGAGTTGATTTATGACGACCTTTGTCCTGTTCAGCTCAAGCCCAGCCTGCTTGAGCTCCCAAAGCCAGTGAGAGATTCTACCTCAAAAATGGGGAGGGGAAGGAAGGGGAGAGGGAGATGGAGAAGGAGAAGGAGAGGGAGAGGGTATATATTCAGTCCTGTAGAACATCTCATTCAGAACTATTTGAAAACCTCGTTCCCATACCATGGCCATTCATATTTGCCCAGAATAAACAAGCTCTCATTCACTTTGGGATGGAGCTATGTTTTATATCAGCAATATGCGGCCGGTCCTGGATACTGACACGTGTGAACATACTTGGACCCCAAGATCCTAGAATGAATTTCCCCTCTGTCCCACCTTCCTCCTTGTCATAAGCATCTAGAGTCCACTCAGCTCTGAGGTTATAGGGACACAGCAAGAGACAGAAACCACAGAGAATGACGGGTCAGCAGAGCTGGGCCAGCAGGGGAAAGTCAGTGCTTCCCTCCTAGAACTAGTACATCAATGAAGGCAACCATCACGGACGGGCGGCAGGGCTCGGATGGTAGAGGCACTTGCTACCAGGCCTGAAGCCAAGCTTACCCCCCAGAACACATATAATAGAGAAAAGAAGTATCGCTCAGTCTTCTGACCTCCACACCTGCAGTGTGGCATGCACACTTGTACACACCCACACCCACCCAATAAAGAAATGTTTATGAGAAAAAAGAAAAAAAAAACACTTCACCTTGTTGACGCCAGTTGGTTTAGTGACCTCCTTCAGCAGCTTAACCTTCCTAGTGCAGTCACCAGAGGGGCTCAAAGTCACACTCACTCCTTCCCCGCAGCTTCCTTCCCTAGGGCATCTGATCTATCAGACAAGTTCTCCTGCTCCCCACAAACTCTGGACTCCTCCTTGGGTATGATCGCGCCACCTCTCCAAGGGGTCCTATCCCCATTCCTCTTGAGGATTTGTGACTCAGGACAAAGTGAATGGCCCCTATTAGTCCCCAAACCCCATGGCCACCAGTCCAGAGCACACCTCCTCACTGCTCCCTACAGAATGAGCGCATCTCTAAAGGACTCCTATCTCTGGCACCTCCTCAATGCACACAGGTCATCTTCTCGACCTGTACTTTCTTTCTTTTTTTTTTTTTTTTTTTTGGGTTTTTCGAGACAGGGTCTCTGTGTAGCCCTGGCTATCCTGGAACTCACTCTGTAGACCAGGCTGGCCTCAAACTTAGAAATCCGCCTGCCTCTGCCTCCCAAGTGCTGGGATTAAAGGCGTGTGCCACCACCGCCCGGCTGACCTGTACTTTCAAAAGCATAATTTCATAATTCTTTAAAAATAAGATCCTCCCTAGAGAAAGAAAGTATCTCAGGGTTAAACTAAGAAATTCCAGAATAGTGAACAAAATTGTGGGTTATATATACAAATGGATGAAAATTATTACAAAGAGTAAATGTTATAAATAACGGTGTTTAATAAATCTAACTAAAGTCCTTCCACAAACAACAAACTAATGAAACAGAGGGACAAGGCTATTGATAGTTCATTTGATAAAATGCTTGCCATGCAAGCCTAAATTTAACCCCAAGAATCCATTTTTTTTCAATGGGTATAATGGTTTGTGCTTGTACTCCCAGTTCTGAAGAGATAAAGACAGGTGGGTCCCTAGGCATCCTTGGATGGCTTACCCAGCCTACATGAGCTCTGAGACAGGGAGGGAGTCTGCCTCCAAAAAGTGAGGAAGAAGGGAGGGAGAGAAGAAGAGGGAGAAAGCATGTCAGAGGAGTAACATTCCAGGTCATTCTCTGGTCTCTACTTCCATGCATATATGCATGCATGCACCCATGTACTCACACATTTAAAAATACACATACATGTATATCTACATACATACAAAAAATTCAAGGAAAAGACATTTTAAATGTGCAACAACATCAGCCTTAATCATAACCCCCACAGGAATCTTGCACTGACTTTGATCCTGAGTTTTACAATAGTTATAACACTGTGGAACCCCAGCCCTGGCATGACCTAACTGTAGCTCTAATCTTATACTAAGCCAAATAAAATATTGGGAGCTTATTGCAGTTGAAGAAATATTTAAAAGAATCGATAAAATCTAATACTTTTTTCCCCTAAAATGAGCATTTGAAATAACAGTGGAACTCACCACATTAAGAGATGAAAGGAAGGCATCGACTGAGTGCCTGTAGTTTGTAATGTGTATGTGCACATGTATATGTGCACATGTGTAGGAGTGCACATGTGTCAGGGTACACATGTGTCAGGGTGCACATGTAATGGAATGTAGAGATCAGAAGTGAATGTCGGCTGTTTTCTATCAACCTTCACCTTTTTCAGACAAGCCTCTCCCTAAATCTGGAGGGTGCCATTTCAGCTAGACAGGGCAGGCAGCAAGGCACCAGAATCCTCCTGTCTCCCAGCATAGAGATTACAGATGTGCGCCACCATGCCTGGTAGGTGCTTCTCATCCCATCTGAGGTCCACAGGCTTGCACAGTAAGCACTTTGCCCACTGAATCATCTTTCCAGCCCCAGCTGAGAAAACCAGCTGCAACTAACATGTTTAGTAAACTGCAATTTTCAATTTTTAAAAACAAACGAGAAGTAGCAATAGAAAGAAACTCTTCAACATAGTAAAGAATATTTGGCAGCCAGCTACAGCAAGCAGCATTCGAGCCAAGTAAAGGAGACATCAAAATTCAACTAGAAATCCCCTCACAACTAAAACTATCTTAACACACAGTCACATACAAATACGCTATTTTCCTCTATACTATTATGTATCAGACAAATGCAGCATCAAAATCTCAATTACAATAACCAGGTGGCATAAGTCAGTTGGAAAGGGAGTTAAAGGGAGAGAAATTTACAGCAAAGAAGACAATCGACAGTGAGACAACATGGCTCCTACATCAGAAACTTAAGAGCTTTCAACTGCTCACAGTTTAAACTACAGGTTTGAAGACAGGGACACAACTGTAATCTAGGCACTCAAAAACACTGAGGCAGAAGGATTTCTATTAGTTCAAAGCCAGGCTGGGCTATATAACAAGTAACCGGGCCAGCAGGAATATATAGCAAGTCACTGTCTCAATCAATCAACCAACCAACCAACCAATCAATGTACGATCCATTTAAACCATATCTCAATGTGAATAATTCTGTTTGTTGTTTACAGGATCCCTTATGTAGCCAAAGCAACCTGGAACTCACGATCCTCCAGAGTGTCCTGGATTATAGGCACACAATGACATTACTGGCTTTATATCAGTGTGATTCGCTTTGTAACTTAAAAAGTCCGTCAAAAGTCCATCTAGACAGCATAAGGCCAGAAAGCCAGACAGCTATTTAAAAGAGCAGAATTCTTTATCAGATGGTTAGTATCCTATAAGAGTACAATCATTTCAACAGGCGTGGGGTGCAATGGCAAAGAACAGACCAACCAATGAAAGAACATGGTGTACCACACAGAAACGATTGCACAATCACTGGGGAAATGAAGCATTTTCAATGTGTGGGGTTTTAATTTAAGAAATATTTAATACTTAAGAAAAATGACTTAGGTCTTTATGTTTCTAAATCTCAAGTAAGTTACACAGTAAAGGTATACACAAACAAGCAAGCCTTACATACATACAGGTGGCTGCCCTTTGCCTCAGGGTGGGAAGAAGATAGCGGTATAGCAGTATAATTGGAATATGAAGTGAGTCGCCAACATGCCACAGAGCAGATGCAAAGGCAAACAGCACAACTGGAAAACCGCCTTCCTCAGATGTCTTCTACAGGGGAGAGTGCTTAGACATCAGAGCAGACCCTCTAATGGGTGTTAAAACTGACCACTGTGACACTGCTTCCTATGCCAATGTGTAGATGTGCACAGGGCCCATTTCCAGGGACATAGCTCAAGTTTGGCCGGTCCAAGGCTGGTATGAACTAGCAACCTAGACCCATCTTGGTAGCTCTATGTTGTGGTCGCCCTCATGAGCCATGCACCATGCATGGCTGTGCAGCCTCCCCACGGTCCTGTGCTCCGTGGTCTAAATGACTCTCAATGTGCACAGCAAAGTGGGGTGGGATTGTATGGTGCCTGGAACTGAGAAGCTGGGTAAGTCACCTCCTGGCTAGGACAAGACAGGCCACTCAGTAGGCTCCATAGCAAAACAAACAAAAATCTACATCTGTAGTAATCAATTTAAACTTTTTCCAAAATTTCAAGTTTTCCAATCCTGTAAGTTCTCAAGGTAATCTGAATAAAATGTAAAAAGCAAATAAGAAAAACTGCTATGAAGAGAGAACAAAAGACCTATCTTTTAACCGAGGATTTGTTCCTTTTCTTGGTTGTCTGATGTTAGTACAGGTGGAAGGAAAGGGAGCTCTGAGACAGGACTAGGAGCAGCCGAGGAGCAATGGGCATCAGTCTTTGTCTACAAATGACAGCGGGATTGCGGGCACACAACCCAGGAAAGGCCCTCTGGGCCTTCTCCGGGGAGGGCAGCGCTCATCTGGCTCTGGGGAGATAGGGGAGCTCTTGGGGAATGTTGAAATGGAAGCCTAGTGTTTCCAGAGCTACCACTCCTCCTAGGAAGCTTTTGCTCCACAGGAGCTCTGTTCTGGTTTGGCACACGGGCCAGGAATCCCACCGGAAGCAACGGTAGTGCCCAATCAGCATCACTCATGGCAGCAAAGGCATTCTGTTCCTAGCATCTCGGTACCCCTAACAGCTCCCCGCTGACTGGCAGTAGAGGCCACAGGTGCCTACTTAAAAGCTCCTGCCTCAACTTGACTAAGGCCTTTGGGAGCTTCCAGAATCTGCCTGCCTGCCGCAGCCCGCCAGAACCCATTTGCTCACAGCCTTGATGGTTCAGACTGTGCAGCTCACCCCAGGCTCTCAGCCTGGCTGCTTTGTCACGAGCTTTGAGCCCACTGTGCAGAGCAGACGGCTGAGGTGACTGTGATGGATTCCGGCCCAGCATCCTGCTTTATTTCCAGCATGGGAGGCCAGATCAAAATGCAAGGCCTCCATCTGCCAGGACGATGAATTGGCATAAAAAAAAAATATGAAGGTGTTTATATGCCAGAGACCCAGAGGCCTGCCCTGGAGATTTCTGTGAAAATTGGATATGATTGGCACATTTATAAAGGTGCTTTTCGGGCAACAGGGACTTGTTCGGATGTCCTCTCAGAAATGTGTATCGCTGGCAGCACCCATTTACAAAGCAGACTATCCAGCAGAGAGAACACAGGCTCACAGCCCCTTGTTCCACCTGCGTCCCCCATGTTCTAGTCTCACCCTGCTCTGCGGACTCAAAGCTAGTCTTAGGATGACGGCACCAGACGGCTAGCCTGATAGCACCTTGACCTCACTTCTGCATGCCCCTACACATACGGCTCCCGCCATAATGTCTCCTTGCAGCTCCATGAAAACACTGGGCATGCCCCGAAGCCCTTGTGCCAATTCCCATGAACACAGAACTCTTCATCTACCAGCACCATAGGACTCACTCCAGGACCCTCGGCAAGGCCTTCCTCAGATGCCCACCATCCCAGAGTCTATTCTAACTAGCCCGCTGGCATGAAGCCAACACTACATTCTCCTTTTCTTGTTTCCTTTATGGCCGGGCATACAATATACAGCATTAGCTGAATGCAGCCATGTTTTGTGTCCTCCACAAGGGTGTCAATAAGCTGGAGGAGTGCCCAGCCTCTCCCAGGAACATCAGGCACATGAGTGAGTGAAAGAACAAAGGGAGGCAGTGCCCCAGCAACTTGCTCACAAAAGCTCTCTGCATAATAGTCGGGACTCCAGTACCACACATATCCCAAGTCCCCAGCCTTTCGTGTCATCTCTCGGGGGAGGCTTGTGAATAAGTGACCACTCTTCTGTTGTGACGGTTCAGGGCGGTGAGTGATCTGTGACTGTTGAACTCTCCACAGCCTCACAGGGCTGCTGTCAGGCCCAGTGGGAGGCTTCCCTGGGAGCTCTCACCTCACTACCACAGAGTCAGATCTGAGCAGTGCAGTCTCAGTAACACTAGAGTTCCTTCACTCCCTAAGCCTGGGCTGGGGGAAGGAAGCATGAAATAGCAATACCCATTTGAAAGAGCACTATTGGGACAGAGCTTATAACTAATGGAGATATTTGAGATAGCCAGCACAAAGCAGGTGCTGGCTTCATTAATATTAACAGCTATTATTCTTATATAGGTTTTCTATGAAAGACTGTTTAAAAACAAGTCTCCTGCTAAAAACTTTGAAAACAACCTTCAAAAGCTTTGGAAAGCTTCAGGGGGGAAAAAGGTTATCTAAATAAAGCAACTAAGAAATACGGAGAGCAGGAGAAATAGTCTTACCCAGGAAAATGCTCCCCCCCATTGGTTATCCAATACCAGGTAGTCAGCCCTGAGATCATATACATACAAGTAACATTATATGGACTAATCAGGATAGATAGATAGATAGATAGATAGATAGATAGATAGATAGATAGATAGATGTATATATTCTGATTAGTCTATGTAATATATATTAGCATATATCATATATATTACTCCATATAAGTGTGTATGAGAGACAACAATTAAAGAGAAAAGGGCCAGAAGGCCATGAATTTGAGAGAACAAGAGAGGAAGGTAACATAGGAAGAATTGGGGGTGGAAAGGCAAAGGGAAAATAATGTAAGCATGTTTTAATTTTACCAATAAATTAAAATTTTGAATCATCTCAAGGTAGTGTGCAAACCAGACTCAGAGCCACAGTTCAGAACCCAGCATGAATGCCTGCTGGTGTGGGCCAGCGTCATCTCCGCTCCTATAGCTCACTGGCTGTACTTCTACAAGTACATGTGGCACTGTAACACCCCTGCTGGACCATTCAGTCAGACCAGCTGATTCTGGAGATGGGAACAGAAAAAGAGGACACTGCCTCTGTTACATCATGGCTCCATAGATAGAAGGAAAGGACATAACTCACACTGCCGTTGTTCCTGAACCAGTCAGAGGTTCTTTGTGGACCTTGATGTGAAACCAGACACAAGGAGTCAGCAAGAAAGACACTAGTATGACATGCAAATGAGACCTTTAGGAGGATGTGAGAAGAATCTGGAAAGAGGGCTGAGTGGTTAAGAGTGCTGGCTGTACTTGGAGAACACCTCAGTTCAGTTCCCAGCATCCACGCAGCAGCTAAGAGCCATCTGTAACTCCAGGTCTGGGGACCTGATGCTCTCTCCTGGCCTCTGCAAGCTCCTGCATGCACATGGTGCACAAACTCACACAAGCACATTCACATATGTATACAATTAATTAATTAATTAATTAAAGATATAAGACGAGACATCCAGTACTAAGATATAATCTCTAAAACACGACTGTGTGAAGCATAACTTAGAGAGAACCATGTAACTATCTTTCATAGTTTGGCATTGACAGTAGGATAAGAAAAATTAATTCAAACTGGAAATTCTATCTAAAAAGAGAGGTTATAGTAACCGATCATCTTAGATATCAAATGTTTTCAAAGTAATGTATTAAAGGAGTGCAGAGCCCAAGATGCTAAGAACACGGGATAACTGTGAGCTCAGTCCTAACTCCTAAACTGTAAAGCAGCCCCTCTAAGGCACAGACAACACGTCAGAAGATGGGGTGGAGAGTAGAGAAGAGCTTGAAGACGGGATAAAGTGCCGGGATGGGAATAAGTGGGAGACAGGAGACTGGGAAGTAAGAGTAGTCAGCATGCATCATGTACGTTATGAAATTCTCAAAGGACAAATTCAATAATAAAAAGTACACCACAGCTTCCCTTCAGAAACGAGCAGGCCTCTCAAGAGATCGTGGATCTGGGGGAGAGGGGAGGTCGGGGGAACAGGAAGGAGAGGAAGGAGGGGAAATTGCTGTTGGGATGGAATGTATGAAAGAAGAATAAGGAAAAAGGAAGTGAATAGAACATGCATGCTCAGCCCAGTGAATGAATATAAATGCAGCATCCACAGATTCACCCACAGTTCAAAGTTTAGACTCCTACTAACACAGACATCTTCAGGGTGCTCACTCCTTCCTTCTCAGGCCCAGATGTCACTCTCTTTCACACATGTAGCCAGTCATTGACTTGTACAGAAACACAGTGACTAGTCTTTATTAATGTTTTAGGTCTTAATTATATATATCCCAACTAAATAAAATTAAGCAATAGGTATTTTCTTTTTTAAAATACAACTCAGAATGCATTTGATCAATAAAAAAAACATATTGAGAAATTATACAGAAATGATTCATATATGAAGACAATAAAGTGACCAAAATAGAAACATTGCATTTTATTAAAAATGATGACGTATGAAATGCTAAGGAGATACAACAAGTGTATCTCAGAAAGCCTTGAATCAAGGGTCTAGGGATGAACAAAAGCTACGCTAATTCCCAATCCAACAAATAACATTTAAAAGAAGTCCAAAATGCAAAAGGAAACTACCAGAAGGAACTCCAAACTTAGAGAAAGAAAAGATATTGGAAACAGAAAAGACATTAATATAAAAGACATGTCCCACTGTCTTCAAAGATAACAGACCATTTAAAGCAAAAATAATACGACTGTCTTATAATAATACAGAGGAGAGGTGTATGATAATTATAACATAGAGAGTAAGAGCAGTGAGCCGGAGACAGATTATCGTACGGACTTACACTAATGGTGCATTAAAATGGGTTGTGGTGAGCTGAAGATGAATCCCAAGAATGTCATGAATAATCAATCCCTAAGTTATCTCTCAAGAACACAGAAATAGCTAATAACATAGTAAAGTGATCAATTTGGTCACAAACTAAAATGAACCCAAAAATAGAAGGATCTAATAAAACTTGAGAATAGAAAACCTATAGCAAAATGACCAAGTTATGCGGTCATATTAAATATAATGGTCTGATCATCTGACCACCCCAATTAAATTATATAGGTTTAAAAACTCAACTAAAAAGTGACCATGGGGATGGGATGTAGCTCAGTGACAGAGCACTTGCCTAGCACATACAAAGCCCTGAGTTCAATCCCGAGCATATCTCTCAACACACAAGCACATGCACACATGCGTGTACACACACCACACACACACACATACAGAGAGAGAGAGAGACCATACCGAGTGAGTGCTTTTTATAAGAAACATCTTTAAATATAAGCATGCACACGGGTTGATAAAATGATGGGGAAAGATATGCCACAGTAACACCAATCAAAAGACAGAATGACAATATCCATATCAGGGGAAGAGAACAGACTTTGGAGAAGCAAACCTTTCCAGATGTAAGGAGATTGTATTTATAAAGGGGTCAGAATTCTCCTGATGCACCTGGCACATGAGGAAAACTTGGGATATGAGCCATTCTCACCCAGCCTCCCTGACCCACCCTCCATGTCGTTCAATCCTTTGCACACACTCTGATACTCCATCTCTCAGCATCTTCCCTCCCTTATCACCTAGGAGTCTCTGTAGACTGGTGCGACCTGGGCACCAAATACACTCCTCTCTTATCTTCCCTGTAGCCAACAAGCTTTTGAAAATGGAATGCAGACTCGCATATGCTTCTGCACTGGGGGTTGATAACAGACCTTCTGAGCAATCATCCAGTCCCCCTGCTTGCCTGACCATATCTTAGGTCTTCTCTGTATGTTGCAATAACCCCAGCTGTCCTTTCACTCCAAAGAAATCTATTCTTAGTGCATGCGCTAGTTAGAATACCCCAGTATGCCACAAAACTATATGCCCCAAAGTAGCAAAGTTATAGACAAGACCTCAAGGAAGATACCATGATCATGCCATCTGCAAGTGTCCTAAAGGTGTAGCACTTTTACTTTTTCTTTTGCCTCGTCATTAGTGTCTGTTTGGAAATATCATCCTGATGAAAAACCCTGCTGTGGACGAGTGGCTGTTCCTCAGTGCTGGGGTGTGTATGTATAAACCCACGCCAGTGCGAGAACCTGGCTCAGCCTGTGCCACCCGGATCCCTCCACTCTACCAATCCTCCATCTCACCCTAGACTACTTCTGCCCCGGGGCCACAGCCCTGACTCCAATCTGTCACCTAACTGAACCATCAGCTCTTCAGAAAAGTCTCCCATGACCATCCTTTAAGCAATGCCCCAATCACTCTTGGATAGCATTACTCTTATATGCTGTCCAGCAGGAGCTACTGACTTTTCCAGTAACTGTTTTCTCTCTCATCACCATAAGAAGAGAGCAGCACGGTATCAAAGACCTCAGCTCTGTGTCATGGGCAATGACCCAGGACCTGGCAAACAGCCGTCAGCAGATGCTGGCTGGGAGCACATACAATGACAACAGACAACAAGTGGGGACCATCACACAGGTGAGGGCCCTGTCCCTAGAGGACAGCATACTGAAGAACAATGAGGGGCTGTGGGGAGACGTTTGCGGGGAGTCCCAGGAAATTTGTACCTCCACATTTGACGGTGTTCTCTCTCTTGTTAAAAAAAAAAAAAAAAAAATCACAGAATGAAGTAGATGTTTCAAATGAAAGGAGTAGCCATTGTATCTAGCACCAGATAAATTCAGTTAAATGGAAGAAGAAAAAACACAATCAGAACACAAGGATCTGATCAGATGATCGGTGTCCAGAATTCAGGTGCTGCACCTGCAGACACCCAGGTGAGAGCTGTGCTAAAGGCATCCAGGTGACAGCTGTGCTAAAGGCATCCAGGTGGCACAAGCCGAGCCAGGCGTGGGTTTACATATAAACTATATACACATATACATATACACAGTGCATTTACATATACATATACATATACAGTATGTTTACATATACATTTCACTGGTGTGGGTGTACATATATACCCCAGCACTGGCTGACGTGAAGCCACTCACCCACATCAGAAACTTTTTTTCATTAGGATAATATTTCTAAAACAGGAAGTAATAAGTCAAAAGCAAAAGTAAAGTGCTACACCGTTAGGGCACTTGAGGATGGCACAGACAGTCATGGTATCTTCCTTGAGTTCTTATCTATAACTTCCCTACTTTGGAGCACACAGTTTTATAGCATACTGCAGTATTCCAACCAGCCCAAGCACCAAGAGTAGACGCCCCTCTGGATATGGCTGTGTCCTCTATGTCCCACCTGCTAACAACGGGGATTTCTTCAAGACCCTTTGAAGTTTCAACCTAACACCAGATTCCCTCTGCTCTGGTCTCGAGCCCCACACTCTAACACACCACACCACCGTAAAACTAATATATCTTTGTTATTTGCATGTTTTCATTGACCCACCTAAGGTCTTCCATGGGTTCTGTATTCATGTCATGGCAAGGTAGGACTGAGGCTTCCTCTGATGCAGTATGGTCTTCTGGAGCCTTTCCCTTTAGGAAGGGATGAGCAAGCGGCACATGGACAGAGATAGACCAGCAGCAGGACTTGTGGACTGCCCTGTGGGCAGTTTTAGCCCAGCACTCCAAAGGCTACCTTGACGACTTGGGACTAGACGAACTGGTCTATGGATGAATACTTCAGGAAATGTGGTGCTTAGGCACTCTCGGGTGCCATTTTTGCTAAATATATCTGCAGCCATTGAGATCTTCATGGCTCACAATAAAGAACTCCCCAAACCAAGCAGACGCAGGGAGGGCGACCTTGACTCCTGCAGATCTCGGGGCAGAGTATCTCATTACCATGCCTACGAAAGCAGAACAGAGTTCTGCAGTGCTGACAAGATTCAGGAGGAGGATGAGCTGGGGCTTAAAAGGGTTCCTACTGGGGAGGACAGGCGATGGTGTTCCGACTCAATTCCCACCGCAGATTCACTGGTACAATTACCATTTCTCAATAATTAGCACTCTGGGTCTCAGAGGAACGGGAAGGAAATAGTTGGGGATGAGCTTGTTTACTCCTCCAACTCAAAAAATAGCATCATGAGGACACTGTGTGGCCATGACGCATTCCTGGAGGTGGGAGGATGCAGACCTCAAAGGGCTATGGCCCGTCCCTCCATGCACATAGCCAGGCCCAAGAAATCCCTCCAAGGAGATGATCAGTGCCTCGCCCACAACTAGGGAGGAAGGGTTTTTGTTGTTTTATTTTCCTATTAGATCCAATAGATCATACACTAGGTAAGTGTAGGCATAGGTGTTATATTAGTTAGAGTTTTACTGCTGTGAACATACACCATGACCAAGGCAAATCTTATAAACACAATATTTAATTGGGGCTGGCTTACAGGTTCAGAGGTTCAGTCCAGTATCATCAAGGTGGGAGCACGGCAGCATCCAGGCAGGCATGATGCAGGAGAAGCTGAGAGTTCTACATCTTCATCTGAAGGCTGCAAATGGAAGATTGACTTCCAGGCAGCTAGGGTAAGGGTCTTAAGCCCACACCCACAGTGACACACCCACTTCAACAAGGCCACACCTCCTAATAGTGCCACTCCCTGGACCAAGCATATACAAACCATCACAGGTGTATATACTCATATTTCAATTTTTTAATCGGATGGGTATATTTTATTTATGATAAGCCTCCAATGTAAAGAAGTTTTTGATTTGGTGTCAGTATGTGGACTTATATTAAAATTTTAAACTTCCTTGCTAGTACTTTCCTAGCTTTCTGAGTGGGTCACTTTCATTGCCAGACTGGGTCTATCTGCCCACTCATCAGCATTGCCTAAAAATACATCTGCTCAACTTTCTGGACAACCTACCACATGGCAATCAGGATCATAGAAATCAGCTGTGCCCTGGTCTGCCACAGCTGGCTCCCTGTACAAGCAGACCCTGCACAGACAGCAGGCCATGCAGTCATATCCTGCTCTCCATAAGCACAGGCGGTTATAGGATGTGGGCCTGTCCTATGTGTAGAGGCCTTGGGAATGATAGGAAAGCACAAGAAATACCCCAAACTCCCACACAGAAGTGCTGACGGCAGCATGTTTTCTCCTAAGAAGTTTCCCATGATTATACCTGTCTTAAAACAAAACGACATTTCTATAAGGACTAAAGGAACAAGTTAATATTTACATAATTATTCTCTAGCAATAAAAATATAGGTTCTTACTCCCAGACAGAGTTATTAAATTAACAGGCTGGTAAGCCAAGGATGGGTAAGATTTTGCACAGAGCCTTACTAACCTAAGACAGAAGTGCATTGCTTTTGATAATGCATATTCCATGATGGGTAAAGAAAGCATTCTTGTCAGAATGACCTAAGACAGGCTCAGTCTTATTAATGAAATAAAAATGGGGGAGAGGGTGGAGAGCTTTTGGGGCTGCTTGGCAAGAATCTGACATGGCCAAGGACAAGGAAATGGGCTGCTTAGCAAGAATATGACATTGGCCAAGGACAAGGAAGTAGGCTTCAGGCAGGAATCTGACATTAGGCTAGAACAAAGAAGTAATTTCAGACAGGAATCTAAATTTTAGGCTAGAACAAGGAAGTAGGCTTCAGACATGAAAATGGGCTAGAACAGGGAAGTTGGCTCAGACATTTTGGTCATCCTGATAAGCCCTTAAAAACAATGATCACAGGAGTGTTCACGGAATTTTGTTTATTGCCTTGCTTGTTCTTTGACTACTTGTGTTTATTGTCTTGTTTGTTCCTTGACTATTTGCATCTATTGCATTGCTAGTTCCTCAACTTAGAACTGACCTTAATACTTGCATGTAATTAAAATGGTATAAAAGCAAAAAGGAGGAGGGGGGATGGATTGGGGGGATTCTAGGGAGGGGAAAAGGGATGACATCTGAAATGTAAATAAATAAAATATCCAATAAAAAATGTTTCATATATATATATATATATATATACACTTTTCCTGTAAATATAAAGTGGTATGTACTCATTGAGGGAAACTTAGAAAATTCAGAAATGTGAGAAACTGAGTAGCACTGACCCAACCTCCCACGGACACATCACAAAGCTCCAGCTGGGCTTTAAAAGTTGTATCTTCCGGCGCATGCACCATACATACAGACACACTTTATGTTGTATTTACTATTTTTTACACATGCTATTCCCATGTGCCAGTGTACCCATGCATTCGCATGACTTCATGTCATGAGTCAGTTCTATGAATACTAATTGCTATCTAATATTCCATTGTGCTACAGAAATACAGTTACTCATCTACTTAATCCTCTCATTATTTCAGGCTATTTGATTGCTTCCAACTGTTAATTATTTAAGTTAATACTATAATGAGTATTTTCTGTACATAAATTTAGTATTTCTCTGACTACATCCTAAAAGTAAATTCAGAAGGGGGGAAATTTCTAAGTCCATAAATCTTTTTTAAAGTTTCTCACATACATGAACAATGAGCCCTCTGGAAACCTGATTTCTACAGCCATCCTGGGACATAAGATGACACTCTCCGGCTCTGTGCTTCGTGGCCAAAGCACAAGTGTTACAAATCTCAAGTCAACGGTGAGTGAAATGGTAGGCGAGTCATTGCTGTGCACTGGCTCCACTCTGAGTGGTACAGTCAGCCTCACTCTGAGTGGCTGATAGCTGCGCTCCTATGAAATGCAGGCTCAACATCTGACTAGGATCTGCATGGCTGGATGGAACTGACCAGGCATGTGAGGAACAAAGGAAAGTTACACCAAAGGTCCAACAATGTAGTTGAGTACACTGCAGACAAGAAACAAGGAATCTTCTGTTTCAACTCTGAAACACAGATCAGACTGACCTCAAGGTCTAAATCATCTCAGAATATGCAACGACATAGTCTAGCTCACCAGCTAGCTGGTCTAACATATGCATCCCCCTCTCTAAAGATCTGAGATACAACTTCTTGGTCACTGAAGTTATCTTTGTATCAAAAATACAAAAGGCAGCAGGTGAGGCTACTATGGTCCTACAAGGGTAGTTGCAAGGTGATGTATGCCAGCATCTCCAATGATCTAAATTCAGCCATCAATTTCGTGATCACTACATTTTTGCATGCCGTCACTGCCGATGTATTAAGAGAATAATTCACTAACAGTGACACATATTTTAAGCTGGTATTTATATTTAACTTATTGAGTCTTTAAGTACAAAAAGTGAGTGTTCCAGAACTCTCAGATATTAAAAACCTTTGCCACTCCTCACCACTCTCTTGGCAAACTGCAGGGTGCTGTGTCTGCTCATTACTTGACCATTACAGGTTACTGTTTTCTTTTACTGAATGAACTCTGACATGTGCTAAGTTTACCTTACAAATCTGGCCCTCTTTTAACTCCCAGATGTGGTGGCATGGTTAGGAACAAAAGATTTGCCCATATTCTCTGCTTCAAGACTATAGATCTTCTTGGGGTTTCTCAATTCCTATGCTATAGCAACTTTAGCTGCTCCCTCCCTAAGTGATGGATGGATACCTGGGAGCTTTCTCCGGGAGAGAGCCCTTTCTTCAGCATCAACTACAGGCCCAGACCCAAGGGACAAACTGACCTTGCTCAGAGCATTGTGAATGCTCAGCTAGAAATGCTGCAGACACCACTGGTCTCCACACTCTGAATACGGACACCCAGCACACCCTCTCTGATAGCCTAGCCTTCCTTAGAGGAACCTGGCTCCAGCCTGTCTAGAAGCTCTGAAAGTAGTGGGCTCTCGACTACATCTACACAGCTTAACTTCCTCAGTCTCTTAGAACATTTGACATTGTAATCAGCAGTCCTACACTATGTTCTTTTCCAAAATTCACTAGCAAACTATACAATTTTCTTCCTTGTGATATTTCTAAGCCATATGATTCATTTCCATAAAACGCTTATAGTAATCATATTCTTTTTATTAATTCTTAATTCTATGCAAGTTGCTAACGCCAGTGGAATGGAAGAGAATAATCGCTTTCAGCATCCTCTCTTCCACATAAACAAAGTAAAAGCCTCCCCAATTACCTGTTTAAGAACTCTGGAAATGAAAAGTTGGAGGAATCCAAGAGTCCTTTATTCAAGAACATCAACTAGATTGTGGTAAGAACAGCACGTGGTAAGAAGGAGTTTTGAACTTACCCTATTCTCATCCCTTCCCAAGTTCACCGAGAGCTCAGGGTCCGGAGCCAGCAGCCAGCTACCGGAAGGCAGGGCGGGGAGTTCACCGCAGTAAAACCACCTGCATTTGACAAGGAAGAATAGCAACTCAGTAAGTGAAACATTTACCTCCGAAAACCAGAAAAGGAGAGAAACTGCAACTTCATTCAATCATAAGCAACAGTAAATATTAAGATAAAAAACATACGAAAGGACAGAAAACAAGACCGAAAGTTGGTGCCTTGCAAAGGCCACTGACAAACCTGTCCCAAAAACAAAACTAAACAAAAAAGAAAAGACTAAGAAATCTCTAAAATCAAGAAACAAAGGGCATTACTACTAAATGTACAAAGATAAAACAAAAAAATAAGGAAACAGAATAATTTATATCAACAAAATAGGTGAAATTAATAAATTTCTATAAACATAAACTAAAAACAAAAACAACAACAACAAAAAAAAACTAACCCTAGAAAACATAAACAAACTTGAAACAAGTAAAGAGATTGAATTAGGAAAAGAAAATTAACTTTTAGGGGCTGGAGAGATGGCTCAGTGGTTAACAGCACTGAGAGTTCTTCCAGAGGTCCTGAGTTCAATTCCCAGCAACCACATGGTGGCTCACAACCATCTGTAATGGGATCTGATGCCCTCTTTGGTGTGTCTGAAGACAGCAGCAGTGTACTCATATACATAAAATAAATAAATCTTTAAAAACAAACAAACAAACAAAAACTTTCCCCAAGTGGCTTTTTGGTAAATTCTCCCAAGTGTTTGTTGTTCTTGTTGTTGTTTTTTAAAAAGAACACCAGTTCTTCCCAGTTCTTCCAAAGAATATAAGGATATATCATCCTCTTCTAGCCAATGACATTTTATGAAGCCAGCAATAGTCTGACATCAAAAACATATTAAAAAAAAAAAAAAAAAAAAACCCTCCCAGAAGCCTGAGACAAACATAGAGCCTGAGACAAATGACAACAAAGTACTAGCAAATTAAATCCAGAAGCACAAGTGAAGGACTGTTCAGCATGACAAGTGACATTTATCCAAAACTCAAGGCTTACCATCCACATTGTAACCAGCGCCATAGGAGTGGTGACGCCCATTCCCGTACTTAACCCCATGACCCCACACACACAATGCCAGTACTTAGGAAGCAGAGGCATGGGCAAGAGGATTTCAACTTCAAGAACAGCCTGGGGTACAGAACTGGAAACTTATGCCTATAACCAAGGGATAACTCAGTGACAGAGCAAAGCAATGTCACTCATGCTTCCACCGTTGGAATGATGACCTGTATTCCCGTCCATAATCTCTATCCTTAGCCTTCCTTTGTTCTGTTTCCTGTAGCTTTTTTACTTGGAAACATGAACTTTTCAATGTTTATCTTTTAAAATCATAACTTTAAAGATATCAATTTCATTCTGAGTATTACGTTTTCTGTAAGCCTTATTTACCTGTTAATCATTTGTTACTAGATAATTCCATTGTCATTTATGTAATTGGAATGGTTTTTATTTTTTTCAAATGTCAAACACATCGGCTTTCCTTCTCTTAGATTCATTATTAACTCTCATTTGACTCTTCTGGTTAAAGAAAATGATCTGAATTTGAATTTACTTATGAGAAATAAATATAAGAACAAATATAAAAACAAATTTTTTTAAGGTTTCATATATTTCAAGAGATTATATATTCTCTATAGGCTACAGGTTTTATATATGACCACATGACTGAACCTGTCATGTGTCACTAAAACCTTCGATATTATTTTTATGTGTGTACATGTGATCTACCAATTATTTAGAAAGGAATACAACAGTTCACATGATTGCATAGTTATCAATTTTTTCCTAAATCAGCCAATTCCTCTCTATGAAATTTAGTTATCACATATGTATGTAAGCATTCTATATAGGCTGAGACTTAATTATTATTAAATACAGCTATAAAGCCCTGAATGACGTTTCAGTCAGTGACAGACCACAGCAGTCTCATCAGAGATAATGGAGCTGAGTTAGGAGAGAATTGCTGAGCCTAGGATGTCAAGGTCAGCCTGAGAAATACAGTAAAAAATAAATTATGAAAGAACTGAAAAAGTCCTGTTTCCCGGTGGTACAGCAGTCACTGTAAAGCCATAGCACACTGCCTTGCACCTGACTGTGATGCTGGTATAAACAAACCCACTGTCTGCCATCCCATAAAACCGTAGCACAAATAATTGTGTACAGTATATAATACTGCAAAGTGACAACAGACTATACTTACTGTATTATACTTTTATCATGTTCTTAATGAATACTGTTTCTACTTGGAAAGAAATTAGTTCACTGTAAGGCAGCTTCAAACTGGGTTTTTCGGGGGTATTCAAGAAGAAGAAATTGTTACCATAGGAGGGGACATCGCCATGCATGTCATTTGCCTTGAAGACATTTCAGTGGAAGAAGGTGTAGAACAACAGTCCTCAACCTGTGGGTCACAACCTCTTTGGGGGTCATATATCAGATATTTGCATTACAATTCATAGCAGTAGCAAAATTACAGTTATGAAGTAGCAATGAAATAATTTTTTGGCCAGGGATCACCACAACATGAAGGACAGTATTACAGGGTCACAGCATTAGGAAGGTTGAGGACCACTGGTCGAGAAGTAGAAGACAGTAACACCGATGGCCATGACTGTTGAAGGCCTAGGCTAATGTAAATGTCTGGGTAGTTTGTTTTAACCATTTTCCCCAGAGAGCCAAAAGTTTTCTGAGTGGAAGATGAGCGTACAGTTACTGCTAAAGCAAGAAAAACTTTGGGAAAGTACATCAGGGAGTGTGTGCACAGACCACCACACTCACAGGGACAAGAGACACTCAGCATCCCCCTAGTCACCAAAGCAAAAAAACAAGCAACTTCTGAACAAGTGGCTCTGTACATGTGACATTCTTGCCATCAAACAGCAGACTCTCTCCTGAAGCTGATGAGAAAAATACTGAAATTCGACACTAAGCAAGGGAGGTCTAGTTGGTTCTAGTTATAGCTTGGATGTAAAATGTTCCTGTAGTGAGAATTTTGGTTTCTTTATAAACTCCAGTTATGTTACATGAATATGTTTATGTTTTAATCCCAGATGTGGGATAAGAGGCTGCTTCACAGCAGGTGATTATGATTTGCCTTGTGCACTGGCAGAGATGTGATTTTTGCCAGCTGCAGATAGTTTCATTCTGGGGACTCTGTAGAGGGTATAAATGGGAGAGCCCCAAGAGAGCCTGTGACAGCTGCTGCTCCAGTGACTGCTACATTTGCTGCTTTGCTATTGCTGGATTGCTGGATATTCTGATGATGAAGATTGCATTTGCCCCGGTGCGTGTGTGTGTGTTGTGTGTGTGTGTGTGTGTGTATTTATTTATTCACATGCTAACAGTTTCCTATAAGCTTACATGTTTGAACATTTGCTCCTCACCTGGTAGCAGTTGAAAGAAAGGTAGAACTTTTAGAAGGTGAGGCCTAGCTTTGACGAATGGAACTCTAAGAAGGGGTGGGCCATAATAATCCCATCCTAGCCCCACTTCCTGCCCTCTATTTCCTAACCTGCTTAGATATGAGGAGTTCCAGCAGCATGCTCCTACCACCATATGATGGACTATGCTCCACTTTGCTTCCTGTTATTGTAATAAGACATTGAACAAAAGCTACCTGGGGAAGGAAAGGGTTTATTTGGCTTCCAGGTCACAGTCCATCATTGAGAAAGTTCCAGTGGGAGCTCAAGCAGGGACTGAAATAGAAACCCAGAGAATGCTGCTGACTGGCTTGCTCCTAGCTCCTGGTCAGCTGTCTTCTTAAACAGCCTAGGCCTGCCATTTTATACCACATGTGGCTGAATCCTTCTACATCATACCCACAGGTATGCCCATAGGCCAATCTGATGGAGAAATTCTTGAACTAAGGACCCTCTTCCTAGGTGTGTGAGATTGATAACCAAGATTAATCAAGACAGACTGCAAGCCTTCAGACAAACTACTATCTAATATACTGTGGTGGGTTTTTTTGTTTTTTGTTTTGTTTTTTTATCACAGCAACTCTAATGCTTGGTGATGTTGGTCAACTTAACAACTCTATAGTTACCTAGGAGACAAACCTCCAAGCACATCTATGAGAGATTATTTGGGTAGGTTAGCCTCTGATCATGAATGTTTGGGATTGTCTTGATTACGCTGAGATGGGAGACTCACCCTATAAATGGGCAGCACCATTCCTGGACACCATCAAAGAGGAGAAGGCTGGCTGAGATAGCGTGCCTCGTCCTCTGCTTCCTGACTGCAGGTGCAATGCCTCAAGCTCCTGCCAACATGACCACCAAGCTCCCAACCACTGTGTAGACTGTGGTCTTGAACTGTGAGCCAAAACATACTCTTCCTTACACTGCTTTCGCCAAGTATTTTCTTATGAATGTTCCATCCATGTGTATGTCTGTATACCACATATGTGCCTTGTATCCATGGAGGCCAGAAGAGGGTCACAAATCCCCTAGGATGGGAGTGACAGGCAGTTGGGAGTTCTAGCCCTGTTCTCTAGAGGTGCAGCCAGAGCTCTTACCACTGAGCTATCTCTCGCCCTATTGTCAGAGTACTTTATCATGGCAACAGGAAAAGTAACTATGACAGCACTACAAACCAGAGCTAACAGAGCTGTCCATCAGAAAGAGTCCTGAGAGGAGCTGTTGGAGACAACAGAGTGAGGTGGGGGGACACTAGAGTCCTACCCACTGCACACCTCCAGCTCAGCCATGCAGGAGGGACACTCCTGAAAGGAAGCAGAACAAGCAGGAGTGCAGACACATTTTCAAGGCGTCAGACACTTTAAGGAGGGAAGCCAGGTACATAGACAGCTTTGATAAAGGTTAGATGGAAACCTCCACCCTTTAAGGTGCAAAAGCAAGCATGGCCGCCTCCCAGGTAAGCAGAACTATGCAAATGACAAGGTGCTGTTGACATGTGGACAGAACTAGGCATATAGTCTTCTGAAGGGCAAACTTGGCAGGGGGAAACAACAAGCAAGGTCAGAGGCTCGGCCCAGCTTGGATGGAACCCCACCCACACTATAGGGACACATGGTCGGCAAGCTGTAGAGGCAGGCTGCCAGCCAATGCCAGAGATATGGAAAGAAAGGCCAAGGTACTCGCCAACTGGGCTTTGCTGTGAAAGATCAAAGGAGGCCAAGTTCAATGTCAGAGCAATAGTAGCATGCTGCAAGCCGGGACTACAGAACTACTGATAGTCTAGACATTCGCCCCCAAATTCTCCTGACCTATATGGACACTTCACTGCAAAGGCTCAATAGCATGCAAATAAATTATGCAGTAGAAGCAACCTCACTAGAAATGTGTAATCATAATTATTGTGGGTATGTAGACATCACGAGCAAATCAAGCTAACTGACCACAGACCACTGTTTACACTGTCAGTAGGAGACTCAGAGGCAAGTCATCTGGGGGAAGAGAGTGACCCAAAAGAGTCAGTTTTCAAAACTGGTCCACCAGATAAAAGCCCAGCAAAGTCAGGGCGTGACACATTAAAACAATGAGCTATATAACCTTCTACCTACAAGAACTAAAATACAAAGAACCGACAATACCTGAAGACACTGGCAGAGATGCAGAACCTCTGGCAGGCGATACAGGCGGGAAGTGAGACAGAGTTGGGACCACTTGAAGATAACCAGACAGCTCCCAACAAACTAATCATGCTCTGACCACAGCACCCCACCATTATGCTTCCTGGAGTATGCCCAAATGGGATACCGTCACACAAAGACCTATGCACAAGTGTTAACACTGGCTTAATTTAAACTGACAAAAATGGAAGCAATCAAGCTATCTCTTGATGGGTGAATAGGTAAGCAGGCGGGGATCCATTCATAGAATTTTTTGCAATAAAAAGACATGAGCTGACTAGCTACAAAGACACAGGTGATTCATAAACAAATGGGCACCAGGTGAAAGAAGCCAGATTGGAAAAGTTACGTTTTGTGTGACTCCCGCAATATGACATTCTGGAACAAGCAAAACAAGCCGGAAACACAGATCAGTAGTTATCAGTGACTGAGGGGTGGGTGGGGGTTGGGGGGTGGATGGACTGTGGGACTGCTAAGGGTATCCTGATTTTTGGCTGGGCATGGGCCTAGAACCCCGAGACTCCAAGGGAGAAACAGCAGGAATTCGGCCACATCCCCAGAACCCAGGGTCCTGACAAGGAGTCTAATCTCCATGGACCTACATAGTTCAGTCACGAAGGCTATTACAGCCCCTCTCAAAGTGCACAGGTAGAGGGTGTGACTACAGGCCTCAGGCCCTAGAGACTTACATACTAATGAAGGTCAGAGGGCGGAGCCAATTAAACCGCCCCCAGAACCTCCCCCTTTCTCCCTCCCTACTTAACTCAGGTCTGCCCTGAGTTTGGGGGGGTACATCCAGATCCATCCACCATCCGCCATGACAATAAACCCTTTTGGAACCAAGGACTTCCTCGTGTCGTTGGGGCCTGCCGGCCTGCGTTGCGAAATCTTCCAGCCTTTGGAACTCCAGACTTTCTCCTGGATGTGGGACCCTCAGCGTGGAAGCCTCTAGGACTCTCCACCTCTGCACCCCGTTTTCCCACAGTGGACAGGTAGAGCATAAGAAATTTTTAGAGCAGTAAAACTGTCCTGTATGATACTGTAATGACAGTTTTAAAGATACAAAGCAATTAACACAAATGTATACAATTTTACAGCACTAAATGTAAACCTGATTGTGGGAAATGTTTACAGGACTAACACAGAACATTGGAGCATCATCCTAAGATGGGATGTGGAATTTGATAATACAGCCTTAACTACCATAAAAAGAGTGAAACTTCTCACTAAAGGGTGGGTCAACAGTGCTCTCTAAGCCATTCTGGAGATGACTGGTCTGTTAGGCAAGAGGTGAAATAGAGTCCACTCAAGTCTGTGTTCTGGCTGGTAAGGGTGTCTCTCAGGGAACGTGTGTTAACACTTCCGACACGTTCTGCATATCTGCTGGGCTGAGCAATGCAGAGCGGTGGGCACTGGGAACCAGGTGCTTCCATGTTACATGGAGGGTTTACTCACAAGCAAGAGAGGGGTGCTACAGTGACCCACTGACAAGAGTTAGAGGCTGGGAGACACATAGAGCTCCATGGAGCCATCAAGTAAGAAGACCCAAAAAGCTACAAGACCCAGTGGAGCAATTAGATTCAGCACTCTGATATTGGCTTCTTTTACTACTTGCTGATAAAAAGAAACAAGGATTCCCTAGAGATGTGGATGATCCCAGGACAGGGTCAGGAAATACACAAAATCTAGGCAGGAAAAAGTCCTTAACAACACGCACTCGAGCGAGCGCACGCCGCACACACAACACGACACAACACAAAGCCACACTCACACATATTCACATATACATACTTTTTCTCTCTCATACACACACAAACACACACACACACACATGATGAAGGTAGAGTAAAAAGATACAAAAGTCAACTGAAAGAACTCTCAAAAGTCTAAAGTTGGAATAATTTGAAAAATAAAGTCGTATAAAACAACTATAAACCAAAGTAGAAAATAAACAACTTCATCCCAATAAATAGGAAAGAATACCCAAATCTCCAAGAGTAATTCTAAATGGTGCATAAAATGTCTCTGGGCTCACTGAAGTGAAGCACACCTCCCTAGAAGTGTCCCCTGCACTCAGTGACTTTTTCCCAAATACTATGGCACCAAAAAAAAAAAAAGAAAGAAAGAAAGACAACAGTCACCACGCTGGAGAACCAGAAAGCATCCGAAGTATGGGTTCAGGACGAATCTCAGTGCTAAGTTGGGCTGACTATGTGCTTCCTTGCGTGAGAGAAAAAATGATGCTCCCATGTGGTCTTCTTCCCAACACCCAGGACCCCTAGTGGGTCCATTGCAAGCAGGTGTCAGTGGAGAACACGCTGAAAACAAGTCAAGGGCATCAAAAATAGGAGAATGGGGGCTCGAGAGCTCACACTTAGGGACACTGCTGCTCTTTCCAGAGGACCTAGGTTCAATTCCCAGAAGCCATATGGTGGCTCACAACAGTCCTAGGAACCCCACTTATGGCCACTGCACTCATATGGTGTACGGGCATATATGCTGGCAAAACATCCATGCACACAAAGTTGTATGTGTGTGTGCTTTGTGTATATGTGTGTGTGTTATATGTTTGTGGTATGTTATGTGTATGTTGTTGTGTGGTATGTATGTGTGTGCATGTGTATATATGAATGTTGTATGTATGGTATGTGTTATGTTGTATGTGTATGTATGCATGTTATGTTGCTTGTGTAGTGTGCGTATGTGTGTGTATGTATACATGTGTGTGTATGTGTGTATGGTGTGTGTGTATATGGTGTTGTATACTGGTGTGTGTGTGTGTGTGTGTGTGTGTGTGTGTGTGTGTGTATGTGTGTCTTTCAAGAACAACAAAAAAGGGTAGTGTGAGAAACCATCACCTCCAGGAAGGGCCTGAGCAGATGGGGATTACCTATAATGTGTCCCCTAAGTGGGACCTTGGAAGAGGAAAGGACAAGAGAGGGAAACTGAGGAATCCTGAAGAACAGATCTTAGTAGCAGTGCCTCTGTGATGGTGGTAACCAGAACAAGTGTGCTTTGCCGATGTCAAATGATAACCTGGGTGTGAAGTGTGTAGATTTTCTCTATAATCTTTGCAATGGGTCTAGAAGCCTACAACTCTAAAATAAAACATTAAAAAAAAAAAATAGCATCAAAGAAAAAGATGCCAATCCCTGTCTATACCTAGAAGGAGAAATGCAACTTTTTCACAACAGCATCAAGTCCTGAAAACCTGTCACAGGTGACAGGGCAAAGTGTGTCCAGGGGGGAGGTGTGTCCAAGTGGCAGAACAACTCCTTGCTGTTATCTGGGGCACTGGGTTACTTGTAGTATATTTAAGAAGTCGTATTTTCTCTGCCATAGTATAGGCTATGCTTTTCCTTAATTCCAATGTTGAGTATTCAGCTTAGGACACTGAATATGAGAGGAGGAGAGACAGAGAGAAAGAGAGAGAAGAGAGAGAGAGAGAGAGAGAGAAGAGAGAGGAGAGAGAGAGAGAGAGACAGAAAGAGAGAGAGAGACAGAGACAGAGAGACAGAGAGACAGAGAGACAGAGAGGCAGAGACAGATCGATAAGTTTGGGACACATGAAAACTCTTCACATTAGTGGGTCACTATAGAAGGAGCTAAGGTGGGAGGAGTAAGGAGAGGAAGAGGAGGAAGAGGAGGAAGGAGAGGAAGAGGACGAAGAGGAGTAAGGAGAGGAAGAGGAGGAGTAAGGAGAGAAAGAGAAGGAAGAGAAGGAGCTAGGGGAGAGAGGACCAGAGAGAGAGGGGAACATGGAAGCGGACTTGGGTCTGTCTTTAGCAGTCAAGGTAGTTGGTATGTCTAGGTTGGGTATTGGGTTACACCTCTGATTGTATGGGCATCCTGTTATTGAGCATTACCAAACATATAAAGCCTTTGGATAATCTAAGCATTAGAGTCTCATTTGTACTGAGCCCACGTGGATGACAGGATGGTATGGGCTCAGCCAAGCATTGTAGAGACAGTGTGGTAGATTGGCAGAGTCATCTCCCATGCTGGCGTCTCGTGGGTGGCAGGGCTGGTGTCTCTGACTGCCTGAGCGGATGGCCTGAGCTGAACAGCGGTGCTATGGCTGCAGGCCTAGGCTAGTCAGGAACATGGCAGCTGATTAAGAAAAGTCAGATTGAATGCTGCCGATTTAAATATCTCTTGCAATAGGTCATGATCTCATGAAGCCCCTCTCGGTGAGCAGCCGCCATGTGTGGTGTCTTCCTGTATACTGCTATACTCCACACCCCAACTCATCAGATCTGGGACCACTCTTTCCTCTTTGCAGATTTGGAAACTAAGGCTCAAGACTGCTAAGCAGTTTGCATAAAAGTCTCCTATCTAGCAAGCAAGGGAGCCAGCCCATCTGAAACCATACTTCCCAGGTTGAGGCTCCATGGTTCATCTGCAGGGTCCCTCTGCCTACAGCTACAGTGCTGAAGAGGCGCCCAGTGGACCTGCCACACAGCCACGCCCATCCACAAGCAGAGTGCTCTAAACAATGCATATTTCCTGGAGTGGTGCAAAGGCCACTACAGGGACAAAGGGTTCTTCCTACCAGAGAAAGATCAGGCAGTGGTGTCTTGAGTCCGTCTTGAAACAGGGCCAGGGCCTAAAAGCTTCCAGAGCCATGAGTCACACCCATCAATATGCATTAGCTCCAGGATGGTACCCTTCAGGGGTGCTTCTGAGCCAGGAAGGGATTAACCCTTTCTTTTCTCTATCAAAGCCTCCCACATGCTGTGCTGACTGGCTTTTCTGGCTCTACTTAAATAAGACTGACCTTTTCACTACCTATAATAAGTTAAGCTCTTTTTACAGATGGTCCCTTTCACTATATGTCCGATCATGTGAGGTTCTGAAAAACCGATTCCAAAAGTCCTATAATGTCCAAACCTCAGGTGCTGTCCTCCCTGACTTCTTGGTTAAAATTGTGTCCCAAATACATCCCACAGGCAACTTAATCTGGGCGAGAGAGACCCAAGCCATCAGATTCCCTCTGACCTCCTCCACAAATACCTCCCCCATCAGATAGCCCACAAGCTTCAGGACACCTTCAGGGTGACCAGAACATGAGTCATCTCCTCATTGAGGCAGGCTGCTGCAATACACACCACACACACACACACACACACACACACACACACACACACACAGAGAGACACAGAGAGAGACAGAGAGAGAGAGAGAGCTCATCCTGTCACCCTAAATATGCTCCTTTCCCACAGAACTAATCTAAAACTCTTTCCAAACACCAGGCCTGTAAAGAGTGTTGCTCATGGAGCCCTAGGAAGAAGCATGGAGAAGGAGCAGGGTTCAGGTTTCCCTGAGCCAGGCTCACCTTCTCAATCCTGTCATTTCCAGTAACCATGGGCTTTGAAGTCAGAGAAGCCTGAGGAAGATCAAGACCCAATGAGCTGACCCTGAGGGATCCGCACATCTCAGCCACTCTAAGCCTCAGTGTCCCCCTCCCTGTGAGCAGCTGGCTGCCCCGGGATACAGAAGCAGTGTTGGGGTGATGCTGGGATGAGGATGGGGCTCTGGACCTAAGCAAACAGTCCAGCACAGAGGCTCCTGACACTTCCGCTCACTCTCTCACTTCCTAGACTCTTCCCTCTCACTGGAGACTAATAACAGCAAGCAGGCAGTACACAGAAGAGCAGGACTGCCCCCTCCTTCAGAACCTCCACTGCATAAAACCCTAATAACCCAAACTGTACTTGGCAGCCACCCTCTGGAGCAAATCTAATTATGTCTGCCGAGGATCATGTGTCTGAGCCAGAGCCTCTCATAGCACGACATAAAAAGTGCAGACTCCCCATCCCTGTATCTGCTGGATCTAGATCTCCATTTTTAAACTTCAGGCTGGGCTGATGGCTCAGATTTTAAAAGCACTGACTGTTCCACCAGAGGACTCAAGTTCCATTCCCAGCACTAACATAGTGACCGACAACCATCTGTAACTTCAGTTCCAGGGGATCCAACACCCTCTTGTGAACTCCACAAATGATGTGTACACGTGCGGCACAGAAATACATGCAGAAAAAAAATACTCATACACAAAATAAAGCTCAGTAGAGTCTTGTACACGTTAGAGTTTGAGGATCTCTGGCCTGGCCTCTGAAGACAAAACCATGTTCCTTTCTGGGCTTCTATTGGACTCAGTACACTGCTCTTCGGATGAGTGCCTCTTCCTTCCTTCCTTCCTTCCTTCCTCCTTCCTTCCTTCCTTCCTTCCTCCCTCCTCTATCTTTCTTTACTCCCTCCATGTATCCATCCTACTCCCCCCCTTCCTCCTTCCTTCCCTTTCCACTTTTTCTTTCCCTCCCCTTCCCTCTTATAGCCAGAAAAATTGCACATCAGGTACCGAAGTGGGCAGGGGTGAGCCTCAGCGCTAGCACCAAAGCTTCAGAGATCAGACAAGCCACCCTGGCCTCACAGTCATAAGCGTCTCCAGCCATCTCTTGCCTGCCTCTTCAGCTGATGTACTAAGAGGCCTCCTCGAGCCACTGCTTGTGCTCCCTGAAACAGTATTTGCTCCTGAAGCCAAAACCATTCTCATTCTATAGCACTGACAGGTTCGGTGGAGGGATGGGCGGAAATATAAAGAGGGGTAACTAGGAAGAGAGAAGAACAGAAAAAGAACTGTTGGTAAGAACTGGGGAGCACAGAGAGGCAGGGAAAGGAAAGCCTGCACTGTCAGGGGAGTGACCATGTTTAGGACTCCACCCTACAGGTCAGTGGCTTGAAGACAGGCAGGGCAGACAGAATCGTCAACGCTCCCAGATGCTAAGGTTATGGGGTCATACTAGTGGCCATGAGCCCTCTTTCCGGAGATTCTGCCTTTCCAGGCTAGAGGGCATGGCAGAACTCCCCACTCCCAGGAGCTTTTCTGCTCCAGGAAAAGGCTTGCTTAGGCCCATTGCATTCAGTGGTCCTGCAGCCACAGGGAAGGTGAACCTCTGAGTATAAAGACTGTGCTGGCAACTCAACGCCTGCATGGTGGTAGTCTATAATACACACAAGGAAAGGTCCTTTCCAACACCAAACTTCACAAATGACACCAGCGTTCACTGGGCATGCTCTGTCCTCTCACTCCCAGTGGACTTGGTTAATGACACTATGGCTAGCTCAGTATCTTACTTCTGCCTCCTAGGCTAATGGTGGCGAAGGTGGTCAATCAAGGAGGACTCACTTGCTGTTTTTGTGCGGCATGTAATTAAAAATGGTTACTAGGCTTTTAAAAAGTCAAAGGGGGAAAAAGTAGATGAGCCTACAGGTGACCACACAAAAGCATATGCAGCTCCCTGGCCCTTGGAAGTCCAGATCGCTGACGTCTCCAGTAGAGCTCCATGTTGGCAGCCATTTTCCCTACAAACCAGTTCTAGAAACCCCAGGCAATGCCTGAAAAAGTGAAGTTAGGTAGAAGTGGGCCATCAGTTATCCCAGGAATCTCAAAAAAAAAAATAAAAATAAAAATAAAATAAAACAAAACAAACAAAAACAGCCATTAACTGTTGGTCCCTAAGGAAAAGCTAGAGTTCGTTGTCTCCATGCCCACTGAGGATGGTCCAGCCAAGAGAGGAAGCAAAAGAGCCAAGGAATCTCTATGTAGTCCAGTATCTTAACTGGTAAGAAGAGCTGACTATGTCTCACCTTCAAAGCCACCCACTGTAACCAAGAATCCAGTCTGGGTCCAGCACCGACCTGACTAGGAGACCTCTGCTTCTAAGGATAAAGCCCTGAGCTCGAAGGCGTTTCCAGGATCAGTATAAACAGCAGCATCATAGAAACACAGGAAGGAGCCGCGCTTTCAGGAAGCAGCCCAAGATCATCCCGCCCCATGCCCACACTACACAAAGCAGCAGCTGAGTGCGCATAAGGAGGACGGGCCAGAGAGCTCTCCTCATGCCCAGTAAAGTGGCCCTGGGGACTCAAACCAGTGCTCCAAAGCAAACAGATACGAGCACTGACGCTTGGTGGAGGTTAGCTAGAAGACCAGGATCCAGAAACCAAAGACGGCAGCATTGGGTTCTCTTCAGAGCCAATTGCCGTAATGTATTCCGCAGACAGCGTTCTCCGTGCTGTACACCTGCACTATATCACACGGCTTTGTAGGTCATTTGGCTCACAAAATTGATTTAGGAGAGATTATTCAATTCCATTTTACATTTCATGTTTTGGAACCGTGCCAGCAGCGACCGCGGTTCCTGCAGAGGTCAGGAAGCCATGGACGAGGCGATCCCTTACCATCGCAAATGGAACTCCACATTCTCTTATGAATTTCCTGTCAATCTTCAAATTACTTCAAATACAATTGCCCTTCACTTAGACAGTGTTTTATGTCTCCAATCCTGCCTGCATCTGTCCCCTATCCCATTACCTCCTCCATGGCACCCAGCACTCTCACACATCTCCTCGAGGCGCCTGTCTTGGGGACAGCGACAGGGATGGGAGGGGCACTTCCTTCCGGCAGCCACTAGTCTGCGGCTAGCTAGATCCTCGATTGCACCAAACAAAGGCTCATATATCTTGCACTTTAAAATATGTCTGCTTCAAGGGGGCCAGCAAGATGAGTCAGCAATAAAAACCACTCGCTACTCAACTGACAAGCTGAGCTCAGTCCTCTTGAGCCGACATAATGGACGGAGAGAAAGCATTTCCACAAGTTGTCCTCTAATCACACAGCAAATACTGGGCCATTGGGCACAAATTCTGAGTGGCATGAGGAGGCCTCTTAGAACTTAGGTTAAATATCATGGGTGCCATAACACGGACCCACACTGAATGCAGGCATGCACACCCACACGCACGATGGAGCACACAAACGCGGACACGTCCTGTGTGTATGTGCGTGCAGCACACACGTATGCCATAAATAAATGTTTTCAAAAAAGGATTTTCAAATTTATATAAAATTCGTCTTTCAGAGACTCCGATGCAGAAAAGACAGACAGACAGACAGACAAAAAGAGAATTAAGTAGGGAAAAATGAGACCAGCATGAAGGGGATGGAGATGAGAAAAGGTACCGGCGGGTTCAATAAGAAACATTCAAAATCATTACAGCACCCATCATTATGTATTCTGTACGTAAAAAATTAATATAAAATTACCTTAGTGGGGGGAGGGGATTCCTGCTTGGTCCTACTTTCGTCCTGAGCACTACTCACTCCCTTACTGCGTGTGCTGGATCCATGTTGTGTGATGTGCTTCTCAGTGTGAATGTGTGCTGGATCCATGTTGTGTGATGTGCTTTCAGTGTGAATGTGTGCTGGATCCATGTGTGTGATGTCTTCTCAGTGTGAACGTGTGCTGGATCCATGTTGTGTGATGTGCTTCTCAGTGTGAATGTGTGCTGGATCCATGTTGTGTGATGTGCTTCTCAGTGTGAATTGTGCTGGATCATGTTGTGTGATGTGCTTCTCAGTGTGAACGTGTGCTGGATCCATGTTGTGTGATGTCTTTTCAGTGTGAATGCGTGAAGGCTGGGGCTCCATGCTGAGGTGTCTTCCTCAGTTGCTTCTCCACCTTAGATGGGCATGCCACCACTCCTGGCTTTCATGTGGGTGCTGGAGACTCGAACTCAGGTCTCATACTTGCCTACTTTACCCAAGCCGGAGTTGTGGCACACGCCTTTAATCCCAGCACTTGGGAGGCAGAAGCAGATGGCTCTCTGAGTTCCAGGACCTATAAAGTCAGTTCCAGAGCCAGGGCTTCACAGAGAAAGCCTGTCTTGAAAGTTTAAAAAAATAATTGCTTTCCCCAGTGAACCACTTCCCCAGCCTCCCTCAACCTTCTCTGCAAGAAAGCTATGAGCTACCTCAACAACCAACACTGTCAGCTGTCAGTCACTGGTGCTGGAACCAGGACCCTCCCTCCAGCCGGATGTTGCTTCCCCCTGGACCAAGCCTGCCTTCACCTCCAGAAACTCCAAATTTCCAAGGCCAATGCCTCTTGAAGCCACCTCCAAACTTTGAGCTAGCTTTGTCCTGGGAATTGGTTCCTGTATGCCCTGTGCATCCACCAAGTATCAGTTAGTCCCAAACTGATTCACCACATCCTAACCCTCTGCTAAAACCAAGCCCACAGCGGCACTCACTGCTGTCTCCCATCTGACATGTTCGAGCTGCAACCTTGGGCCTCCTGCCTCTCCATCCTATGTTTCTGCATAGCCAAGGGGCTTGGGGGTTTGTTTTTGGTTTTGTTTGTTTGTTTGTTTTAATTGGTTGGTTGATTGGTTGGTTTGGTTTGGATTGGATTGGTTTTGGGTTGTTTTGTTTGAGAGTTGTGTTTTTGTATCAACCTTATTTAATATCTTTGTACACCCCCACTTAAACACTTCTTTCTTTTTATTTTTTATGCTTCTCTTACACATTACATCCTGACTCCAGTTTCCTCTCCCTCCACTGTTCCCAGTCCCCAACATACATGCCTCCCCTTTCCCCCAGATCTATGTTTCCCCTTTAAAAAAAAAAAAAAAAAAAAGTGGGACTCCCAGGGATATCAACCAAATGTGGCCAACAAATTACAGTAAGAGCAGGCACAAACCTTCATATCAAGACTGAACAAGGCCACCCAGTAGGAGAATATAGATCCCAAGTCCAGGCAAGAGAATTGGAGACACCCTGATTCCTAATGACATTCTCTTATACACTTGGATTTGTGTCTAGCCCAATTGTCATTAGAGATGCATCATCCAGCAACTGTTGGGAGCAGATGCAGACCCACAGCCAAACCCTAGGTGAAGCCAGGGGAACCCTGCAGAAGAGTTGGAAGGACGGACTGTAGGAGCCAGAGGGGTCAAGGACACCATGAGAACATAGCCCACAGAGTCAACTAAGCCGGGCTCATGGAGACAGAAGCGACAACCTCAGACCCTGTATGAGTCTGAGCTAGGCCCTCTGCATAGATGTTATGGTTGTGGGTGTCCTTCCTGGGGACATACCCAAGGTTTTAAGCAGGCCATGAAAACCCTGGTTCAGACCCCACCTAGAACCCATTCCCCTCCCAACTCCACTGCTGCTACCCTGGAAAACAGCGCCCTCATGCCTTCCCTAAGCTAATGGAATGACTGCCTAACAGGTGCCACCTTCTGCCCAGGACCCTGGAATAGCAGGCAAAGTCATCCTTTGAGGGATCAGTCCATTCATAATCTCTGAGTAATCCTGCAGTGGTTTCCTAGTCCATTCAAAGAAAAGCTGAATCCTCCCACTGGCCTTCAAGGGCCTTTACAACCTCTCCCTGTCCTCAGATGCCATGGCCTCGCAGTCACGTGACCTTCCTCTCGGTTGCATTTCTCTAGGATGCAGCTCCCATTTTGTAACTATGCTTTGGATTTGGAGGTAACCATATATCCACATGCAACTGCAGAAGCAGCAGAGAGATACCTTACATACCCTTAACCAAGTTTCCTCCTAAGACAACATTAATATCAGAGCCATGATAATAACACTGGCACAGTTACAACTCTAAACAGCCCCGCAAGGAAATGTCATGATGCTCTCAGAGCTATTACCACACTCCTCCGAAAGCCACTGCCTAGTCCTTCACAACCTCTTACTGGCTCTCCATGTCCACAACGTCAATTTCTATGACCCTGAAACAGGTCGTCCAGTATAAATCCCTGGGGACCAATTTTTCCCCAGTTTACTTTCCTGGGATTCACCAGGACACTCTATTTGCATTTAGTCCTCTTCTTACTAGCTGGGCACAATGTCACAGGTGTGTTTCTCTGTTGACTTTTGTCCCTCCGAGGAAGAACACCTACCCAGGCCTTTCCCAGTTTCTGGCTACTTCAATGGACACACTGTAGATAATGTGTGAATAGGTTTTCAATAAACAGAGTTTTCATTTCTCTGGGACAAATGTCTGAGAGTTTATATATAATTAGTTTACCTGGTGGTAGCTGCTGTTTAGGGTCGTAAGCACCACCGGGTTGTTTTCTAGAGAGCTGTACCATGTCACACCCTACACAGCGACGTATGAGGGATCCACTTCTATCATGTGCTATCGTTTGCTGTTATTACAATTTTTTTTTTTTACTTTATCCATTCTGTTAAGTGTGTATGTCTTTGCATTTTCTAAAGAGTCGATTATATGGAAGATGTTCTCATTTTCTCAGTGCCATTTGTAATATCTCTTGATAAAATGTCTCAAGCCTTGTATTCTATTTCTATTAAATCCTTTCTTTTGCTACTGATTTTGAGAGCTCCATACATTATAGGATCACTCTTTCCTCTGGTATATGATTTTTAAATATTTTCCATGCATACAATTATCTTCTCATTCTTTGAACATGACCTTTTTTTTCAATTCTGATGAGATTCAATTTATACTTCTCCTACAGGTAAAGTTTGAGTCAAGTGTAGAATTCCCTTATTCTTTTCCTTGAGTTTTAAACTTTGGAATTTTAGACTGCATCTAACATCTGCTTTGAGTTAACTCTGTACTGGAGCGAGAAACAGATTGAGGGACAAATCTTCAACCTCTGAAAGATTGTTCTAGCACCATGTGCTGGTACGGTCATCCTGCCTCCATTCACTTGCTTTTGGACTTGAGAAACGTATACACAGAAACAGTATACGCAGACACAGTATACGCAGACACAGTATACGCAGGGTCTGCTATTCTGCACCACAGATGGCTATGTCTATCTTTTGAGCAGTGCCACACAATCTTCACCACAGAGCTATAAAGTAAGTCTTGGCAGGGCATGGTGGTGCATGCCTTTAATTCCAGCACTTGGGAAGAAGAGGCAGGCGGATTTCTTGTGTGTTCCAGATCATCTGGGAATACATAGTGAGACCATGTCTAAAGTGGGGAAAAAAAGTTCATCTTTAGGGTAGACAGAGTTGTCTACGCTTCCTTTTCCGTTTTGCCTCAGCTATTCCTGCTACTCTGCTTTAATATAATAATTTGGAAATAACTGTTAATTTTTCTATTCCATGAACATTGTATGTCTCTCCTTATTTCAACTCTGCCCTGATTTTCTTGATCAGCATTTTAAAGTTTTCAGCCTCCGAGTCCTATGCCTTTATGTTAGATCTGCAGCTAACTGTGTATTTCCAGTGATTGTACACTATTTTAAATTTTGGCGTCCAGATGTTGATGATATACAAGTATAAAATTAATTTTTGAGTTTATCTTTTATTGTAAAAATCAGTGATTCACTAATTAGAGTAGGTTGTATTATAGATCCTGGGGATTTTCTACATAATCATGCTTCTGCAGATAACCACGAACTATCTGCTTCTGCATGTGTCCTGCCATCTTTGTGATTATTAAGTACATCTTTTAGTTTACGAACAGATCCCTCACTTCCACTGACTCAAAGGCAAAAACGTCATCACAGTAGCATCCAAGGCCTACTAACAAGATCCCCACTCTGCTGTTTCCTGCCTATCTGATATGCCTACCATACTTTACAAGTGTCCTTACCATTTTATTCGTTCTCTTATACACAGAATTCATGGAACTGTTACTGCATTGGAACATGGAATATGAAATAAACTAGGCCTGCGGGACCAAGCCATGATCCTTCATATTTGTCTCAGGGATACACTTGTCTCTCGTCCCCTTTGAGGTCAGAGTTGTTTACTTTACTTTAGCAGTTTACCCTAACAGTTTGTTTACTTTAACAGTAGCCTCAATATAGGAGCCCAGAATCCATTTTTCACTAAAGTAGACCCCTGGATCAGAGCCAGGTACCAGCATGGGCCCCTTGTGCCCAACCATCCAGGGCTGCTATCTTGAATGGATGTTGTGAGTGGACCTCTCTTGGCTTGGGTGATGATCTATTTGTTTATCCCATGCTGATTTTTTTGGCATCCTATTTGTTAGGTATCTTTTTGTTTGTTTGTTTGCTTGCTTGCTTTAAAAGCATTTGGTTTGACGTATCAGTGTGGTCTGTTTACTTCAAAAGTATTTTGGGGTCTGGCTTATGACTTTGTTAATCTGCTAACATTCTGTCCTTCTTCTCTAGCCCCTCATCTAATATCCTAATGTAAGGGAAAGGATTTGTGGAAAAAAAAAAACGGGTACTCCAAATCCAGCTGATTTTATGTTTGATAAGTGTGTCTATTCAACTTGCAAGTGTTTTTTTGAAAGGTGGCTGGACATGAGGTTCAAGGAGTCTGATCCGCAGTGGTTTCCATGAGGGCATCCTCTGTCAGGCTCACTTGGTCCCCAGCTGATGCCCTGCGTGGGGGACTTAGGAGGTGTGTCCTTAATGGAGGAAGTATGTCATCAGAGGTCAGCACCAAGAATTTAAAGACCCACATCACTTCTAGTTTCCTCCCTGCTTCACTCTCAAGGCTGAGATGTGAGCTTTTGACTTCCTGCTACCATCACCATGCCTGCCACTAGCCGCCACACTTCCCCAGTGTGATGGACTGGAAGCCCAAATAAACCCTTCCTCCTCTACATTGCTTCTGGTCATGGTATTTTCTCATAGTGACAGAAAAGTAACGAACACAGGATCTAACATAAGAGAACTTGCGTTTATAGCTTGAGTCACTCAACAGGGAACATTATTTAATATCTCTAAACTGTTGTTGCTATTGCTGTTGGTGGTACGCTCAACTGAACATCGTAATAGAATTTTTTAAGACATAATGAGCACCTTATTTAACTGGAATTTTAAAACATCTAATGACAACAAACAATAAATGTGGTACAAATTTTACAAAAGCTCTAAGAACTACATCTAAGTTAAAAGATGTTAAAAATAGGAAATTATTCTTTAAAATGTAGGGTGATGTCAGAACTAAAGATAAATTTTGAAAACTCTCTCCTTAACTCTCTAATCTCACTTCATCTTCTGAGCCCTTGCCTCTTCCATTCTTGTCTCCTAAGAGAGCAAAATTCTATCTAAAAGGAAATAACTATTATTGTGTTACGTAGCAACTGGCCTGGAAATGCACTCCTTACTAGCCGGCCTCTGTAGAGCCGGAAGTTACTGTGTAGCCCGCTAGGAGGAAACACTCATCAACATTCCTGATCAGCCATGAATGCTAAATGTCATGGTGCCAAAATACCAGGCAACGTGATCCTGCTGGTACAAACTGTGACAAAACTGTCATGGTCTAACAAACAGCCTTCTAGTTGGCTTTAAGGCTCACTTCACAGAATAAAATTAGGTCAGGCACCAGCCAGGACAAAACATTCGACTAGGAGCTCACAGGTCCCAGGGCAAAGGCTGTTGCTACTGTTTTCTTAAATGGATCTAATGTGCCCACTAAATGGCCTCCTACACATTTGTTCTTATACCCAGAATTTACTGCTGCTGCCAGCATCAACTGGTTATGAAAAGAGACTACCTTTTGCAATAGATGATGTACCACAGACACACATAACCACCGGTGAGACAAGTGACTGACGCTGTGGCACTGGACCCCAGTGTATATCGTTGGATAGGTGTCTATATCAACCCCTAACAGCTCAGGAAACATCATGGAAGAGAGGACAAAAGAATGTAAGGGTGAAGCTGGGCATGGTGGGACACACTTGTAACTCCAGCCCTCAGAAGAAAGAGACAAATGGATCTTTGTGAGGTTGAGGCCAGCCTGGTCTACATAACAAGTTTCAGGCCAGCAGGGGCTATGTGGTGAGGCTCTGTCGCAAAACTAAATCACTAATGAGCAAGAGGGAGAATGAAGTGTTGTACATCAATTCCACCATCTTGAAGCATCAATTCTGCCATCTTGAAGCATCAATTCTTGAGGGCAAATCCCTAAGTCTCAGAAAGTTCTAAATGGAAACACTTCCTCCAGTAGGAGGGAGAGGCCCATGAGACTCAAGAGGTAAACAACTCAAGACTCATGAAGTTCCTAAAACTAATATGATATACAAGACCCCCTCCACATGATGATGGAAGCAGTAAACACCTGTGGATAAGGAGACTCTCCAACCAAGCTATCTGGAGGAGACTCCAACCTCCTGAGTGGGCTGAATGCCATGGAGAGAGAACTCCACAGTTGCAGTCTTTGTTACAACTCAAGCTTGGGTGGGATTTTTGGTGACACAGATGACTTTGAGTTGTCCATTCTTCTATTAGAACCCCTCATCTATACTCCGATAAGTAACCTCAATAAATTCACTGGCTTGACAAATCAAATGACAGTAAAATCACTACTTTGGTCTGCCACTGGTTCCTTATCTGGTAGCTTCCCAGTAAAAATCTTACATAATATATTGTATATTTTAAGGTAAAAGCTAAAAAAAAAAGGAGCTGGAGAGATGGATCTGTAGTTAAGATCCACAGCTGCTCTTCTAGGGGACCTGGGTTTGATTCCTAGTACTACATGATGGTTCACAACAATCTATAACTCCAGTTCCAGGGGAATCTGACACCCTATTCTGATCTTAGCAGGCACCAGCCACATTGGAAGTATACATAAATACAGACAGGCAAAACACCCAAAAACATAAACTAAAAATTTAGATCAAATAAAAAAGTTCTATAGCTATAGAAAAAGAGATCCCATGCTATATCTAAAATCCTCATTCATTTCCTCTGGGAAACCCAGATTCACACTCGTAAGTATTTGCATCTATTTATAAAATTTGGTTTATTAAATACATGAATGAAAATTGTAGAAAGGGAAAAATGCATGAATGCTACTAAAAAATTGTAAAATCAACTAAAACTTTGGCTTTTATATAAAATCTATCCCTTTTGGAAAAGTCCATTCTCTCCTTATAAAATATACACTCAGAATCATATTTTTACGGAATCATATTTTTTCAAAGTAAAAACTAGCTCTATCTCTACTACCCCCTCAACTCCCCTCCCCATGCCCTAAATAATCCCTATTCTATACTAAATATAAAATAAAATAAAAAATAAAAAGTAAAAAAATATATATATGATCCATCTTTATTAAAGAAAGACATACACTATTATAAGGGACTTTAAACATGAAGACTAAAAATTCAGAAGCGACTACACAGTAAGCCCCTGGGAAACAAAAGACACCTTGATAGTTTTATCAACTGTGAAGACACAGAGCAGCCAAGACTGCCGTCAGCCTGAAAGGAAGGACTCTATCTATCATCAGAACTCATAACCAGTTCCTGTACTGTAAAGCTTAAAAAGAAATAAGGAGAAAAGCATCCCAAGAAAACACAAGCATCCAGCTGATAGAAATGACTATGACACTCCAAGACCAGACCAGAATCCAACAGGGAAATACAAACACTGAAGAAGAGGACTCAAGCCAAAATGAAGAATATTAAAATTTAACAACAGCAACAACGAAATCTGTGAGACAGGAGCATGCAGGAAATACGCATCACAAAAAACCCAGACCTTTGAATTATAGGCATGAGAGAGAAGAATCCCAAGTGAATGGAATAGAGCAGATATTCAACAAGACCTTCCCCAAACTAAGGGAAGACACCAATACAAATCTAAGAAGCACGTAAGTAAGTAAATAGACAAGCCAAGAGAAGAAAATCCCCACAACATATAATAATTAAAACATTAAGTATACAGAACAATAGTGTTTTGGAAGCTTCAAGAGAGAAAACACAAGTCACATCCAAAGGAAAACCATCAGACTAACACCTGATTTCTCAATGGAAACTTTGAAAGAAACCAGAAGAGCCTGAAGCGACGTTTGCCAAAACCTAAGACCATGATGCCAGCCTAGACTAATATCGCAGCAAAATGATTCATAATTAAAAAAGAAAAGAAAAACTTTCACAACATAAACAACCTTAAAAGTTTACAGCCAATAAACCAAACTTAAAGAAAATACTGGAAGCGATATTTTGGGCGGAAGTGAGGAATGAACATTGCCAAAAGACTGTGGAAAGGAATACATATCCATAATAATTAAAACACAGAGGATCACTGAGAACAACACACACATCAAGAGCACAATGACTGAAATTAACACACACATTTCAAAAACTTTAACTACCAATGGTCTCAATTCTCTATCAAAAGACACGGGCTCACTCAATGGATCAAAAAACAAAATCCATCTGTTGTCTGTGAGGAACACATTTTACCTTTAAAGATAGGTATCACCTGAGAGTAAAGGGATGAATAAAAGTACTTCGATCAGATGGAACAAAGAAGCAAGCAGGCACCATGCTCCTAAAGTCTGACAAAACAAACTCCAATCTAAAACCAATCAGAAGACATAAAGAGAGGCACTTCATCCTAATAAGGGAGGAGTTAACCAAGAAGACATTACTACCCTAAACATATATCCGTCAAACTCTGGTGCACCCAATTTCATTAAAAAATGTACTATTGAATTTGAAGACATTAATCCATTAATAGTGATTTCAATACCCCACTTTCTCTAAGACAGACCATCTGGAAAAAAATAAACAAAAAACCATCATAATTAATTGACATCATACATCAAACAGACCTAACATATCTACAGAATATTCCTTCCAAACACTAAAGAATATACATTCCACTCAGCAGCACACAGAAGCACAAACCAGATCTCTACAAACTCAAAAGAACTGAAATAACTCCTTAAGATCCCTATCTCACCACAATAAACTACAACTTAAAATTGACAAACCAAATCCAAACCCAGTTGACAGCACAACATAATGAAATCAGACTAGAAATCAATGAAATAGGGGGGAAAATATCAATGGATCTAAAAACTGGTTATTTGTGAGAATAAAGACTGACAGACTTCAGTCCAATTAACCAAAAGAAAGAAAGAGAGGTTCCAAATTAACGTAAGCAAACAGGGAAACACTACAACAGACATCAAAGAAACCTGGAATATTTTTCAGGAATACTTTTAAAACTTGTACTTCATTGATCTGGAAAAGAAATGCCTTAATTTCTAGATTCACTCAAATCACTAAAATCAAACCAAGAGGTCAACACCAAAACAGACCCACAACAAACAAGGAGATTGCAACAGAAAACAGCCCAGCGCCAGATGGCATCACTGCAGAATTCTACCAGACTTTCAAAGATCTACAGCAACAGAGGGAACACTCCCAAACTCCTACAAAGCCAGTATTACTCTAACACCAAGGCAAGTTAAGACCCAAGAACAACAACAGAGAAAACTGCAGGCCAATAGCTCTATTGAGCATGGACTCAGAAATGTTCCACAAAATACCTGCAAACGGAATACAAGCATACATTAAAAAGAGTATCCACCAAGACCAAGTTGGCAGGGAAGGAAATGAGACCATTGTCAGGGTGGCCAAGGTTGGGGAGCAATAGAGAAGGAACTAGCAGGGTCTAATGATCTGACCAAGTAAATGGGGAAAGGAGGGAGGAGCACTAATTACAGAGGAGGAGGGAAACACACACAGAGGAGGACGGAAGTGAGTAAAATAACACTAAGTCAGGAACCATGCTATTAACTGTCCACAAAAAATACACAGATATCTGTATATAAATATGCATGCATAGTTTAAATACAATAGTTCTCATCTGAGCTGACAAGGCTCCCTCTAAGAGGTAAAGACCACCCAATAAAACCCTAACACACAGCATGAGAAGTTCTCGTTTGAGCTGATGGTCAGGGTTGTCCAAAAGACTCCCAGAGTGTTACAGACTATTACTATTGCCCTTGGTTGCTCTCCAGGGGTAGAAGATAAGTCTATATTGCTGAAGACACACAGCCCAGAGAACCCTGGGAGGAAATGAACTGAAAGTCTTCTCTGAGTACAAAAAGGTGACATGCAAGCTTCCAAAGGACAGGAAGCAACCAACAGTCACCCCCCTAGCTACGACATCTATGAACCACAACAGCCACCAGGGCATGATAACGCTGAGGGTGCAGTAGTGGCCACACAGACCGGGGCAGTAACCAACAGCTCTCTAATTGGACTTAAAGACCAACTCAACAAGTGGAAAAGCGTGCCTGGTATTGGAAATCTAACCTCTATCCAGGGCTATCAAAGTCATGCATGGTGGATGTTGGAGGAGAACCTACAACCACCACTTTATTAAGTCAGCATAATCTCTAAACATTTGTACCCACAGAGAGGTCTAGTCCTCACCCTTCATCATGGAAACATCTCTTTACAACAGGTGGAGACTATTACCAAAAAAAAAAAAAAGGCACAACCAATCAAACCACTGAGGGGTGGAGCCTAGTCCCAATGGAAGCATCAACAAAATGACTACCACACCTAGGGCTCAGGAAACACTGCAGAACAGGGGAGTGGGACGATTTAAGAAATTTACTGAGCGATTGTGTCTCCTAGGAATGTTGGAAGCTACTACACAGGTAAAGTCTTACGCAGATGACTGCCTAAACATGAACTGACCACAGACACAGACATGTCAAAGCAAATAATTTAAGCTCATCAGTCTTTCACTCTACACAAAACTACAGGCAACTAAGGAATGCTGAGAATAGGAAAACTGGTCATCCTTGAAAAGATACATACAAGTAACATACAGACTGAACAGGTTAGAGTTAGGAATACATATATACATATATGCTTGTGTGCTGGCCCGTGTTTTGTGTTAACTTGACACATGCTAGAGCCATCTGAAAGGAGGGAACCTCAACTGAGAACAAGTCTCCATAAAATATGGCAACAGGAAAGCCTATTAGGCATTTTCTTAATTAGTGATTGATGGGTGGTGCAACTCTTGGGCTGGTGGTTCTAGATTCTATAAGAAAGCAGGCTGACCAAGCCATGATAAGCAAGCAGCACTCCTCCATGGCTTCTGCATCGGCTCCTGTCTCCAGGTTCCTTCCCTGTTTGAGTTCCTCCCCTGACTTCCTTCCATGGTAAATAACAGCACAGAAGTGTAAGGCAAATAACCCCTGTCACCCACGGTGCCTTTGGTCATGGTGTTTCATCACAGTAATAGTGATACTAACTAGGACAGGGTGTAAAAACAATTATGAAAAAATAGGGGCCATGAATGTGAAGGAAAGTAAGGAGGGGTATAAGGGAGAAAGGGGAAATAATGTAATTATAATCTTGAAAATAAAAGAAAAATTTTTAAAGAATTTCTGTCTCAAGGTGTAAATCAGGGACCAACACCTAAAGTTTTCCTCTGACACACACAGACAGACTGATATACACATATACACAGAGAGAGAGAGAGAGATTAAACAAAAAGTTTTCTTTCCTAATCCCAGCCCTCACTGGAAAGACCCAGCACTAGGTTCTTTAAGAACTGTTTCTGTCTCTCCCTGATGATCTTGCCTTGTTTCATGTCTCCTGATACTGTTACTGATAAAACTCAAATATACTCTGTGTCTTAGTCACTCTTCTATTGTTGTGAGGAGACACCATGACCAAGGCAACTCTTATAAAGCAAAGCATTTAACTGGCGGCCAGCTTACAGTTTTAGAGTTAAAACTCTCTCACAGTGGGAAGCTGACAGGAATGGCACTGGGGCAGTAGCTGAGAGACTTCCATCCTGACCCACAGGCAGAGGGCCAAAAGAGACTGGGCATGGGATGGGCTTCTGAAGTCTGTAAACTCAGCCCCAGCAACACGCCTTCTCCAACAAAGTCACACTTATTCCAACAAAGTCACACCTCCTAATCCTTCCCAAACAATTCCACTCACTAGGAGACCAAGCATTCAAACACATGAGCCTATGAGGCCACCCTCATTCAAACCACCACACTCTGCTAGCCTGGATCCTGAAACCTCCACTCCAGGCTTATACCCATGCACATTCCCAAACTAAAATAAAACAGTAGCCAGCTTTCATCTCAAAGGGATAAGAAATAGTTTATTTTGGAGGCAAATATGGATAACCATGGCCTGGGAACACAGATTTAGGATACCCCTAATTCTAAGTTCAATGTATTAACAATTTCACTAAGTATTACAGAACATAGAAGTCGCAGACACTTTTACATCAATGTGAAAATGTCTGGCATAGGCCTCAGACACTACTGTGACAACAGACTGCATTTGAAGTTGGCAGAAGCAATCCTACACTTTAAAGGATTAAGCACAAGGGCATTTGGTCACACACAATGTAAGCAATGGTTGATTATTAAGAAGACAATGCAAGACGATTTGTAATTAGGCTCTGGACCTTCACAATCCCAATCTCCCACAACTACTGAGGTTTTTATCAACTGGTCAGCCTTTGCAGGTGCAGCTTCTGCCTGGGAACTTTGTTCGCAGCTCCCCCATGGGCTGGGCAGCCCATTTTGGGCTATCAGGGGCTAATTATTAACTAGCTATTATCATCTGGATCTGATTTCCTTTCTTTTTTTTTTTTTTTTTTTTTTTTTGGTTTTTTCAAGACAGGGTTTCTCTGTGTAGCTCTGGCTGTCCTGGAACTCACTCTGTAGACCAGGCTGGCCTTGAACTCAGAAATCCGCCTGCCTCTGCCTCCCAAGTGCTGGGATTAAAGGCGTGCGCCACCACTGCCCGGCCCTGATTTCCTTTCTGTTCTTGATACAACACTTATATCTGATATAACATTTATATGTGACATAAATAAGACATTTAAATATTCTTATTATATGTAAGATATAATAGGAATATTATGTTAAAAATTAAAATAATCAAAAATATTGTCCACCTTAACAAAGTAAAGGTAGAAAATAAGAGAAACAAGTAATTTAACCAAATAAATTATATATATAATTTTAAAGCTAGATCAATTGTGTTTTTAGCCTGCATTTTTTTAATTCTACAAAATACTTTATATTTGGGTGTTTAAAATAACTTACTATCTTTTCATTTTAGCAATATTTTAGCCAGTCTGATTTTATAGCTAGCAGTTCATATGAAGTGGCTAGCCTTAATTTTTAGAGAAGATTGGTCTTTAATATCTAAGCTATTATAACTCTTACTAGTGGATGATGAATTGATATCTTCTATTGTGTTAATATTATACCAGAACAGTGTGAGGAAACAAACAGACAGTTATATTTATATCATAGAAGGAATCAGATGTCAATACAGTATTAGTTTGAATTCTTTTTAAACAGAATTTTCTTTTTTTCATGTACCAAATATTGTTAATAATAGAGATAGAAACAAAGGGTCAGACTTGTCAGAAATTATCATTTTAGAGACCCAGTAGGCACAACCAACTATTATTCTTCTTTAATCTTCACAGGAAGGAAAATAGGAAGCGAAGCATCACTGTGACACTATCCATTTCCTTCTCTAATATTAAAATATGGATACTGTTTAATAATTTTGATTTTGGCTGAATGTTCCATGGGACACCTTAAACAATCGAGAACATTGGCTCTTAAAGTAGATAACAGACATATAAAAGCAGATAAAAGCTGGCTACTTTGTCCAGCCATACATGGGCTCTGGCATCTAAACTCAGATCTTCATGCAAATACTTTATTTACAACCACTGGCACCCAGATGGTCTCTTCTGACCTTCACTTGCATATGGTACACATATGTACATGAAAGCCAAACACTCATTCACATAAAATAATGTAAATCTTTTTTAAAATTTGTTTTTGCTTCTCAGTTGCAAAGCTATGGCTAGATCCAGATGCCACGGAGAGGCAAGTCAAGCATATCTTTGGCAAGCCTGGAAGAGTTGTCTGATGGAATAATACAGCAAAGTGCACTTAGCAACGGGTTCAATAATAAACAGGAAATGACTAGGAACAGAAACTCCAGAGGTGAAATTAAGTCTCTGACTGCCCCGGTAACTGAGACTCCTTCACTATAGACTTAAAGTGAGATCCAGAAAGCAGAGGCCCTAAGGTGAGATGATAAGACTTAAAGAACTGCAGGGGAAATGTAAACAAGGACATCTGAATTACAGTATGGATAGGAAGTGAGGACACAATTCTACAAGTGACAGCGTTACTTTATGCCTTGAAAAGGGAGATCTTAAAAACCAAGGAAGCTCCTTCTTGTAGAAACTTTTCAAAAATAAGGTCCTAAGGCTTCTGGGTAAAATGCTAAAATTAAAAGCTTCACCGGTGAAACTCAGTGAGATAATACATGGAAAGCTCTTACCCTGGAAAAGAAAAATCTATAAGCAAGAGGGCAGAGAATCATAGTCCAACTGGAAGCCCTTCCACCAAACTGCCTACCTGCAGCCAGCTCAACAAAGTCTGACTCTGAAAGACCGGAAGAGACTAGAAGAGCCCACAAAGAAGCGAAAGAATCCACAGGAGCCACCAGGAAAAGGACCTACAACTTCCCTCTCTCCAACGACCAAAACCCGGACTGAAGTTGCAGAGACCAGCAGATCCTCCCAATTGCCCTTCCTGCTTATGGGACCCTGTGCAGCCTGCTAGAGTCACAGGGATCTGACCTTTCAACTCAAGCATAAGCTATGCCAGCTATTCCACTCCATGAAGTATTCTTCTTAAATTATGGGGCTTTTTATTTATGAATATGGGTGTTTGTGCATTACATCTGTGCAGTCTTTGTGTGTCTGATGCGAGAAAAGGGTGCTGGATCCCCCAGAACTGTAGTTAAGATTGTCACAAACTACCACGTGGGTCCTGGGAATTCAACCTGAATCTTCTGAAAGATCTGCAAGCATTCTTAATCACCGAGCCATCTTTGCAGCCCCTCCATAAGTATTCTTTTTATTTATTATTTTCTACTAACTTTCCACCCTTGTACATATGTCACAGGACTATTTACATGTCCCCGTTCAGTTTACTATAAGGGCTTTTTCTTTATTTTACTTTTTAAATGTATTTTTGTTTATGTGTATGTGCTTGTGTAAGTGGATGTCAGACGTGAGCAGGTGCCCTCAGAAAAGGCATCGGATCCCCTGGAGCTGGAGTTGCAGTTATGGGCTGCACAATATATGGGTGCTGTGAACCAAACTCGGGTCTCCTGGAATAACAGAGACAGCTCTTAACCAATGAGCCATCTCTCCAGCTTCTAGAACATTCTTTACTATTCTCAAGCAACATGTATAATATTCCCTATTTTCCACCCACATCATCTTTCTGCCACCCTTATTCCCTTTCTAGTTGCTTAATTAAAACCTTCCATAGTTCTAACAATCTCTAACAGTGTCTCAGCTTGTCCCTGCTAGCTACTTTAATCAGATCGGTTGTTTTTCAAGAATCAATTCAATACTTATTCATTATGCTTACCTACTGTAATGTTCAGTCGCTCCTAATCTTATTAACTAAAAAAGTACATTCCGTCCTATCCTTGGCTGTTTATCTGCCAACAGTTATTGAAGTCAAAGGGCCCACTATTCTTAACTGGCTAGCAACGGCAGCTGTGGCTGCTCCTGCAGTTAATATCCTGCTCGGGAAATATTATGGAGATTACACTAGGAACCCTGAGCTCCTGGACCGAGAATCTATTTTCTGAACCATACACTCGATTCTACCACATCCAGTCCCAAGCGAACATTGCAAATGCTCCAACTGAAAGAGCATACGTGATAAAAATAAACCAAACACAGACGTGACACCAGATCCATCGTAAGCCTCAGTGTGTTTACTAATAAACACACACGCACAACAGGCCAACATAGCTCCTCGGATTTTTCTAATCCTACAGTAATGGCATCTAGTAAGAGAGGCAATAAAATTCCTGACAGAGAACTAAAGAGAATGCTTACAAGTACGCTCAGGGATGGAGAGAGGAAGAAGAGTGCGGGAGAGCTCTGGCTGCTCTTTCAGAGGACCAGAGTTCAGTTCCCACCCACTTCAGGCAAGTCTACAACCACCCAGTGACTCCAGCTCCGCGGGATGCGGGCCTCTTCTGGAGGCCGCAGGCATCCACAAGCACAGGCCCTGACGAGCACAGCGACAAGTAAGGAAACAATAAGGGAGGTATTTTTAAGATCTTTTTAAGGTGTGTTCAAAGAAGAAAAGGAGCTCCTGATGGAGAACACAGGCAGCTGGCCGAAATAAGGAAATAAGGACGGCAATGTAAGCTCTGAGACAGGTATACAGTGAAGACGGAAATACATAAGAAAACCCAGCCTGCCATGCCAGAGAGGAGAAATATGCCAACACACTGTGGAGAGTCTGACCAGTACAATGGATGTGAAGACAGGACACAACATCTGAACCTGAAGGCAGGATGGGAAAGTAGAACATTCAGACAAGGACAGAAAGCAGAAGGGACAGGTCAAGTGGGGACTTTAACATATGGGAGACACTCTGAAAAGACCAAATCTACAGATAAGAGTCAAGTAAGACACACCAACTTACATAGGAAGCTAGGCCCAACAAAATAACAGCAAATTTTCAACAGGGAATTTAGAAGTCAGGAGGCCATCAACAATTCTGAAAGACAACAGTTGGCCCAGACACAGCAAAAAGTACATCACAATATAAGGAGCTATAATTTTTTTCCATGATAAAAAAATGGGCTAATTGGACTCATGACCCCTCATCTCTACAAAAGATACTTGAAGAAATCAGACCTAAGAGAAAAACAAGTACATCTACAGGACCAGAGGAATGAATAAGCCAACCTAAAACAGTAGTAAAACAAGAGAGAGAGAGAGAAAGAGAGAGAGAGAGAGAGAGACAGAGAGACAGACAGACAGACAGACACAGACAAAGAGAGACAGAGAGAACAACAAAATGACAGGAATTATACAAACCTTTCAATAATAATAATAATGGTCTCGGTCCCCCAATCAAAAGACACAGACTAGTAAGTAGACTGGATCAAAAAGCAGACACTATCTATTTGCTGGCACTAGAAAATACACCTCACTACAAAAGACAGACACTATCTGTTTTGGTTTGGTTTCAAATACTGACCAAACCAAAAGCAACTTGAGAGGAAAGAGCGCCTTGAAGCTTCGAGCCCATCATGATGGGAAGTCAGCTTAGGAACTCAAGGCAAGAAGTGAAGCCGAGACTACAGAGGAGTGCTGCTCTCTGGCTTGCTCCCCATGACTCGCTCAGCCTCCTTTAACACAACTCAGGAACACTGGCCCAGGGATGGCACCATTCCCGATGCACTGGCCCCTCCCATATCAATTACTAACTAAGAAATTGCCCCCCATAGGCTAATCTTATGGAGGCATTTTCTCAATTAAGAGTCCTCTTCCTGCATAACTCTAGCTCTGTCAAGTTAGGAAGGAAGTTAGGTAAAAAGGAAGGCCAGATGAATCACCTAAACAGCACACTATCTTAGGGAGAAAAGACAGAAAGAGGGGCCTCAAGCAAATGAATCTGGGAAACAAGCAGGTGCCACTCACTGCTCTAATATCTTACAGAGTAGACGTCAAGCCAAACCTACTGAGAAGGCCATCTCATACTGATTAGGAAGCAAGCCATCAAGAGAATACTTCTGAATATACATGACCCAATGTCATAAAATAAATTCTACTAGATGTAATGTCACTAATTAACCCCTGCACAATAGTAGTGGGTGACTTCTCCATTCTCACCAGTTGGCAGGTCATTCTGACAGAAAATAGTACCACAGGGCAAACAGACTTAATAGACATCTACAGAACATTCCATCCATACACTACAGAATACATGGTCTTTTGTGCAGCCTACGAAATTTTCTCTAAAATAGATCATACACAGGACACAAAGCAAGTTTCAACAAATGCAAATATAATCCCTTGTATCCTTTCTGGTTACAATAGAATCTACAACTTAACAGCAAGAGAAGCCTTACAGCACAAACTCAGAGATTAAACACACTACTAAATGAAGAGAATAGAACAAAAATGGAAACAACAACTAAAGCCTATGGGATACAATTCAATCCATCATAAGGAATTGTTTATGACTATGAGTAAACATATTAAGAAATCAGAGATTTCCAAATAAATAACCTACTGATATACATTAGGAGTCCAGGAAAAGAATAAGGCAAATCTCAAATCAGTGAACAGAAAGACACCAGTAAGATCACATCAGAAGTTAATAGAGAGGGAGGAAAGGAATCAATGGAACACGGAGCTAGCTCTTTGAAGATAAACAAAATTGACAAAAGCTTAGCCAAACCAACCAAAAATCCAATTTAATAGAATTAGAGATGGAAAGGGAGCCATTACAACAGAAGACCAATAAAACTCAGAAAACCATTAGATCTTCATTCTACTAAATTGGGAAAGTCTAAACAGGTGAATTTCTAGATGCCTATGGCCTCCAAAATTAAGCCGAGATAAACAAACAGACGGATAACAGACACTGATATTGAAGCAGAGATTTAAAATCTCCAAATAAGAAAGTCATACTCCCTTTTTATGAAGTTAATATTATCTGGGTACCAAAAACTGCTAAACACACACAGAGAGAGAGAGAGAGACAGAGAGAGACAGAGACACAGAGAGAAAGAAAGAGAGAGAGAGAGAGAGAGAGAGAATTAAAGACCAATTGCACTAAAAAACATAGATGAAAAATTTCTCAACAAAATATTTACAAGGCAAATTCAATAACACATCAAAAAGATAATTCACCATGATCAAGTTGAGTTTATACCAGAGATGCAAGGACCATTTAATATATGTAAATCAATAAACATAATAAGCTATATAAATGGACTCAGTAACAAAAAAACATGGCCATCTCAATAGACAGAGAAAAGGCTCTTATAACATCTCAATAGACAGAGAAAAGGCTCTTATAATTGATAAACGATTCCATCAAAGTGTCAGGATAAAATCAGTAGCCTTCTTACATGCCAGGGACAAAAAATACTGAGAAAGAAATCAGGGGGGAAAAATCTCATTCACTATAGCATCAAAAACTAAAAGCTTTTGAATAAACCAGGGAAGTGGAAAAACCTCTATAATGAAAACCTTTAAAACAATGAAGAAAGAAATTGAGAAAAACACTAGATGAAAGGACTTCCCATTCACATGGATCAGAAAAACTAATACTGCCAAAATGGCCATCCTACCAAAAGTAATCTACAGACCCATTGTAATCTCAATCAAAATCCCAGTGCCATTCTTCATAGAAATAAACAAAACAATCATAAAATTCATATGGATTTTATGACAAAACAAACCTAAATGTGGGAAAAAAGTATATCACCAGACCTGGTTTCAGTCACAATGGAATTTTTTGCTTCTATCTGATACGAGGGTCCTACTTTTGAAATGTGTGTTGAATTTGGAGGATCTATAGAGATCAGAAAGCTAGAAAGGGCTAAGGAGAGCAGAGAGTGGAAGCGGCTTAAGGTGGGAAGGGAACAGAGAACACATGTAATGAGAAGGGGGCTCGGACAGTGAGGGTAAAAGACTTTAAGAAAGAATGGGGAGATAGGGAAAAAAAACAGGTAGCTGGCCAGGCAGTGGTGGCGCACGCCTTTAATCCCAGCACTTGGGAGGCAGAGGCAGGCAGATTTCTGAGTTCGAGGCCACCCTGGTCTACAGAGTGAGTTCCAGGACAGCCAGGGCTACACAGAGAAATCCTGTCTCGAAAGACCAAAAGAAAAAAGAAAAAGAAACAGGTAGCTGCTGGGAGAAGGGTAATCCTTTTCTTCAGGGGTGCAGCCACTGTAAGCTCTCCATAACACAACAGTCCCACACCCGTACACATTCAACCAGCCCTAACTAAAGTCAGGGCAGGTTTTGTTGTTGTTTTAAATTATCAAAGTAAGAGGTGGACATTTGAGGAAAAGAAGTAAAAGAGGAAGTTCAGAAACAGTGGCTGTGGTAAGAAAATAAATGCAGTGAATGTGATCAGAACATAAATAGGTTGTGTGTGTGTGTACACACTCGTGTGTACATGTTCCATATATATATATATATATATATATATAAATTCAATGCTAAAAATATTATTTTAAAAAGGAAGGGAAGGAAGGAAGGGCTGAAGAGATGGCTCAGCAATTAAGAGCATTTGCAACTCTTGCAGAAGATCTGGTTTGGGTTCCCAGTCTGCATGCTCTGACAATCTAACTCCAGCCCCAGGATCTAACCCTGACTTCTAGCATCCTTGGGCACTAGGTGTGTATGGGGTACACAAACATACATGTGGCAAAACATCACACACATAAACATACTATTTTTTAAAATTAACTTTTAGAAAGAAAAGAAGAGAAAGAGGAAAAAGGAAGAAAGGAAAGGAAAGGAAAAGGAAAGGAAAGGAAAGGAAAAGGAAAGGAAAGGAAAGGAAAGGAAAGGAAAGGAAAGGAAAGGGAAAGGGAAAGGAAAGGAAAGGAAAGGAAAGGAAAGGAAAGAGGAAGGAAAGGAAAGAAAGGAAAGGAAAGAAAGGAAAGGAAAGGAAAGGAAAGGAAAGGAAAGAAATGAAACAGATCTCCCTGAGAGCTTGGGTCTAGTGCAGTGACATCACTAATTCCACAGAAATCCTTGGCCAGGACTGTGGAAGCCATGGGCCGATTAGCTCATTGCTAAAACACTGGCAGTCGTGCTAGCTTCTTGGCCTAGCCCCAAGAGAAAGTGATTTGAACATTATACACCATTAAGCTGACTCAGAGAACAAATGACTAACTTTCCGATAATCAAGATTTCGCCATGGCCATTCTTCATTTTGATCCAACCTGAGTTTAATGCATCGTGACTAATGATTCCGGTCTACATGAAAGGAAGTTTCTCTACTGTAGAGCATCACTCCCTGCCATTCCTTCTCAGGGCAGGAGCAGGAGCCGCCTCGGACCCTTCCAATGTGATGGCAGCCATTTGGCATCACCCAGGCTAGAAAGCAGTGGTCCTGTCCATAGGAGCTATTCGAGCTAAGGACCAGCCATATCATTAATATCACCTACCATAGCCCTGCACCTCAAATAGTCACTCAAACGTGGTCCACGGACAGAGAAAAATCTTCATTCACCAACAAAGGAGGCAATCTACACCTAATCTACACCACTGAAGGGATCGGAGTCAGTCCCAGCCAGGGGCAGTTCCCCATCACTGTCCCCAGGTCTGTTGCTCTTCCATGCTGAGGATCCTGTCTAGGAAGATCAATCCCCCTCCCACTGCACTCAGCAGAGACATCAACTGCACACTCCTCCTGGTGACAAAAGTCACCCTGTCGGTAGACAGGAAAGTGAAAAGCCATGTGGAGCTTGCATGGGGTTCCATGTCAGGCCTTCTAACTTCATTTCTACTTTCAAAATGCCAAGAGGCATGGCCCCCTCGATGCCAGTAACCACTCACTGCAGTCTGGCCGGAGTACAGCCATAGTAGGAAGAGCTAGCTCTCCACGTATGCTGTTTTCCCACAGCCTGTCTTTTAAAAGATCCATTCAAGTTTAATGTGTTGTAAGAAATCAACCAGAAACATAACCTCCCATGTTAAGGAATATTCTAACGATGGTCTGAAAGCCAAAAGGAAATGCAATTAGTCAGGATCCCTTCCTCCCAGGTCCCCACAAGAGACTCACTGTAGATCCCCAGACACACTTGTGCTGCTCTTATGAAAAACGATGAACACACAGGACACCTGCACCCAGCCTTGTCCCCATTTTCCAACATACCTCATGGGACAAGTCCTTTCATGAGTTTACCTAATATCTTCATTACTTTTCCTGTTCAAGGCTGTAGTCAACCACTACAGGGAAGTCACATCATAAAACTTCAGGCAGCTAGTCATATACCATCCGTAATCAAGAAATCAGTGCCGAATGTTCGTGCTCAGTTCCCTTTGCCATTTAATTCAATCTAGGTTTCCTGCCAAGGGAATGGTACCGCCTATAGTAGGCAGGTCTTCCCACCTCAATTAACCCAATCAACATCATCTCCAGCAGGCATATACCTAGGGGTCCATCTCTTAACTGATTCTAGATCGAGTTAACAATTGATATGAATGAACTATCACACCCAGTGACAAGCTCCTTGGTACCAAGACATGGTTCCTTCACTCTTGACTCTCTTCTGCACAATGCCCACAGACACCTGTAAATGCAAGGTATTTGGCTCTGCTTCCTAACAACAGGCAATGAAAGGTGACACCTGTCCAAGGGTCTACCCTGCGAGATTACTCCAGTCAGTAAGCACAGCTGACCACTCCTTCGTACTCAGAGCTCTTGTACAGAGCAGCTGTAGAGTCCAGCCCCAATACTCCTATCCCTTCCCCATATTCTTAGGCAGCTTTTTTCAGTTTAATGAAGCTTGTCCTAGCAACTTGGTGTCCCTCTTAACCCAAGGAAAAAAAAAAATCTCTTAGGAGTAGAAAGACCATGTACAGTATCCATGATCCTGTCCTCCAACGTGGCAGAAACAGCTATAGCCCGTGCACTAATAAATGTTGCCGGTTATCAGAATCATCTGGGTTGGACCTGTGCTACAGAGTACCATCACTGTAGGAATCGTTTGCCTCAAAAAATAAATCCTGACGTCAGTTTCTAAAATTATTTATAATATTACAGTTACAATGAATCCCTCAGACAACTGCCACTCAGCAAAGGTCACTTACCTAAAAAAGCACAAACAACTCAACTGTCGCTTGCACCCAGAATCAGGTCCAGTAGACAGTTTGGTAACAGCACTCTCCCTTAAGCTCCATAATATCCTAGGCCCTAGACTAGTAGTGGGTTCTTAGTCTACTGACTACTGGCTTGCTCTTCATGGCTTCCTCAGTCTGCTTTCTTATAGAACCCAGGACCACCAGCACAGGGATGGCACCACCCACAATAGGCTGGGCCCACCCTAGTCAATCACTAATTAAGAAAATGCCCTACAGGCTTGCCCGCAGTCTGATCTTATAGAGGCAGTTTCTCTATTGAGACTACCTCCTTCCAGAAGACTCTAGCCTGTGCCATGTTGACAAAAAAGTACAAAATAAAAAATAAATAGCCAGCACAGTGAGGGTTGGTGCACACACATGCCACAATGCATATGTGAAGTCAGAGGACAATTTGTGGAACTTGGTTCTCTCCTTCCACCATCTGGGTTCTGGGGATGGAATTCACCAGGCTTATCCAACAAGTCTCTTTACCCATTAAACTATATTGCCAGACCTCTAACAGTTTTTAGGAAGGGTCTCTCTATTGAGACTTACACTACTAAAAACTAACACAGAGATTTTTTTAAATTATTTATTCAGTAGTTCATTTATAATCAATAATGAATTCATTACATAATAATAATAAAATTAACGTTAAAAGTAAACTTTCTGAGAAGAAAATTTAAAACCCACAATTAACAGAAAACAGCATTCATAACACTCGGTGTCTATATTCAGTCTGACATGCTATGTTGTTTGGGTTAAAGTATGAGAAGAAAGGGCTGGAGAGATGGCTCAGTGGTTAAGAGTGCTGACTGCTCTTCCAGAGGTCCTGAGTTCAATTCCCAGCAATCACATGGTGGTTCCCAACCAGGAGAGAGATCCGATGCCCTCTTCTGGTGTGTCTGAAGACAGCTACAGTGTACTCATAATCATAAAATAAAGAAATACTTCTTTAAAAAACAAAAGTATGTGTAGAAAATCCAGCCTCACACACAGACTTGTGGTGGGACACAAACTGAGAATTCAGTCAGCATAGCAAATCATGCTTGTTTGATAGAACACTAAAACTGAGCAAGCAGTCTTCTTGCAAGTTAGCTGCAATATGGGATCTGCAACTTTTTTTTTTGGGGGGGGGCGGTTTCGAGACAGGGTTTCTCTGTGTAGCCCTGGCTGTCCTGGAACTCACTCTGTAGACCAGGCTGGCCTCGAACTCAGAAATTCGCCTGCCTCTGCCTCCCAAGTGCTGGGATTAAAGTTGTGCGACCACCCCACCACCGCCCACCACCGCCCAGCGGGATCTGCAACTCTTAACAATCAATTCTGAAGACTACTACGTACTATCTACTAACCTTGCTCTGTGAACAAATATCTCTGTGAAGTCTTTCAATGACAGACATGATCTCGATGAATGAAAATATCTCCTAAGTTAACAACACACCTCAGCATACAACATCCCAAATTCACATATGTTAAAGTCATCCATGGGTTCCAACCAACCATCGTAGATTCAAGTTTCCCAGAATTCTAACTTTTGCCTGAAGGCACAAACTTTATCATTTGCAACAAATACAGGCAGCTTTTCCCTTGAAATAGCAGGTTCACTTATTAATTTCCAGACTGTCTACCAAAATCACAAGTTGGAGTAACCATGCTTTGCCAGGTGTTCACCCCCAAAGAAAACAGCTACGCATGGAAGGAGGATATGGTTTTAATTTCCAACCCAACGAAGGCATAAGCATTTTTTTTTTCCTCAAAAGAGCCTTTGTGCTTCCACCTCCAGAAGGACATTATGCAAATTCCAATCCCATAATATGCCACCGATATTAAAAATATATATAACACTAAGGATGTTTGAAAGAGCCATATGGAAGCTGTCTTAGTTAGAGGTTTCTATTACTGGGATAAAACACCACAACCAGAAGAAAGGGTTCATTTCACCTTACAGCTCCACATCACAGTCCATCATCAAAGGAAGTCAAGGCAGGAACCTGGAGACAGGAGCTGATGAGCAGAGGCCAGGACAGAACACTGCTTACTGGCTTGCTCCTATGGCTTACACAGCCTGCTTTATTATACAACTCAGGACCACCTACCTGCCCAGGGGAGGCACACCCACGATGGGCTGAGCCCTCTCACATCAATCAACAATTTAAGAAAATGCCTAACAGGCTTGCCTATAAGCCACTCTTATGGAGGCATGGTCTCAGTTTAAAGTCCCTCTTCCCAAATGACTCTAGCTTGGCTCAAGTTGACATAAAACTAACCAAACACAGAGCATAATATTTTAAAAGATATCTAGGTATGTGTGGAATATATAGTATATACATGTGTATACATGTGCATTACATATGCATATACTAAATATGCTTGTGTACTCGTGCATGTGTGCGCGCGCCACACACATACACACACACACACACGTTATAAAGGAGTCTAATTAGAGTTACCCTGCACAGAAGCCACAGGTTGACAAATAAAAGCCTCAGTACCAGATAGGTATTGAATACCTCCTCTCAAGTTGTTAGTTATGCCATTGCTCTGCCCGCCAGCACTTGATGGTAAGACCCTATGGCTGAAGACAGCACACAGACACAGGTTGGTCACAGGATACAGAGGAACAGAGTTGGTACTAACTAGCAGGCCCTCCCTACTGCCTAGCTTTCACAGTACTGGAATGTGCTGTGCAGGTTTCTAGCAAGAAAATGTCATGAACAGTCACAAACGCTCACATTTGTGATTCATGTGAACCACAGTAGTGACAGACATCGTAAGGTTTTATTCTCATGGTGCCATAGTGGTGCACATGTTACAAGTGTAACCAACAATTTCCAGGTTTGGATTTAAGACCCACTCCACAGAAGAAGACACATGCTTGGTTCTGTAAAACTGGCCAAGAACTCATAGTTGGAGAGTTCCCAGAAGCGAACCTACTATCCGTCTGCTAAATGGACACGTTATCAGACTCCCCTCTAAATTTGTATCTCTCTACCCACAGATCAGTGAAGCTCTGACATCTTATCAGAGCAGTCTCCTTATGCAATAGATGACTGTTAATGAAAATGTCATAACTGGTCAAAGTTCAAAAAGTATCTGTGGAGTGCCCAGACACAAATGGAACATCTGTAACACACACACACACACAATCAGGGACTGTAATGGAAAGGAGGACAGGAGAATTAGAAGAGCCCGGGGTCTAGAAGGACTACAGCAAAGACCAAAATAAGGTCACCTAGATATGCTAGGACCGACGCATTTATCATCCAAGGAAGCTACAGTTGCCTGCACAAGATCAAGCCAGTCAGTTTTGTAGTATGGAAAGGGAAGTGATTCACAAGGCCTCATCCCCTAACTAAGGACCTATTGGCAGTTGATGACTTCTGAGAGAGGGAGAGTCAGTTTTCTTTAAGGGTATGGCCCCTGATGAGGTGGCCATGCTCCAATGGATGGCCCCATGATCAGGAGTATATAGACAGCACAAATTGGATTCAATGTTTTGTTTTGTTTAAGATTTATTTATTTTATGTATATGAGTACACTGTGGCTGTTTTCAGACACAGACGAAGAGGGCATTGGATCCCATTACAGATGGTTGTGAGCCACCATGTGGTTGCTGGGAGTTGAACTCAGGATCTCTAGGAAGAGCAGTCAGTGCTCTGAACCACTGAGCCATCTCTCCAGTCCTCAACGGGTTATTTTAAAACTTTAAAACCATGAAGCTGGAGGAGACAGAAGGTAGGAGTAGGTCTGGGGAAGAACTACAGTGTAAATATGATCAAAAACCATTGCAAGAGATTCTCAGAGAATTAATATTATTTTAAGTGTGTACTTTTTTTTAATTAGTCTATTTTCTTTTTTTTTTTACAATAAAACACCCAAAGTTGGATAGCTTCATAATGAAAGAGGTCTGCTTGGTTCCCAGTTTTAGAAGTTAGACGTTTAAAATAAGGTGGCCCGTTTTGGACCAGTTTGGACTACAGTGACAGCCTCAAAGCAATGGTGCATGTGGGAGAAATCACAGTACCAGATGGAGACCCAGAGGGCAGCTCGTGGGCCAGCCTCAGGCTTTATAACTCACGCTAGCAAGAATAGACTCAGAGCCTACAGGGGTTATCCTGTGCATCCCTTCCGAGGGCAGGTCCTCAGTGGTCTAAGGCTCCACCTCTTAAGAGTCCCACCACTTCTACACTGCCAGACTAACGGCCAGGTCTCCAACATACGAACCTCTGAAAGAAAAAAAAAATACATTCAAACCATAGAAGTGCTCTTGTGTTAAATTTACACAAATTCTTTGTTTTATTATTAAATAGAGATTTTTTTGGTGAATATTTATCCCATTATGTATTTTGGACAATGGGACATGGATGGATTTGTTGAGATCCCATCAGTGCATACTCCTTCCTTTCTTCCTTTTTTTTTCTTTTTCACTAATCAATTAATTTAATTTACATCCCTATCAGAGCTTCCCTCCTTCCTCTCCTCCCAATCTTAATTTTAAATTTATCCAGGGCATTCGTAAATAGTACAATCTTTGGGGTGCACACTGCTAGTGGAGAACACCTTGACTGCCAATAGAGACTGGTCCTATGGTCCCGATCTGTGCTGGAGCCCCTACCATCACTTTTAAACCATCAACACAAATACCAACAAGAAAAAGGTCCCACTGAATAAAGTTTTAACCTGAGAGATCCCAGTAAGGCATGTCGCCTAATGACCTGAAAGCTTTCCAAGTATCCTGAGGGCAACAGATCACAGAGATTTTACCGGATGACTGCACATATAACAGACATGAAAACAGCTAAGTCCTAACTCTAACTTTCCAAACTCTCTCTACATTTCTAGCTTGCCTAGCTCAAGGCCCAGTCTCCAGCAAGCACTCATAACCCTGAGCCATCCTACTGACCCACCTGCAATGACTGCCCTCTCTGAGTTGCACTGAGTTCTCTGTCCAGTGGAGACGAGTAAACTCCCTTAGCTCCAAAGTCCAGTCTAGATCTTGTATAATGGGTGCTGTTCTAAACAGTTTCAAAACTTTCTCTGTGAGTCCATCTTGGTGGCACCCAACTGTTTACAGAGCCCTGAGGATACCTTAGGTAAGATAACAGAGGTAGAGAAAAAGCCAGTGCAACATTGGTTACGGCCTGCTGGGAGGATCAAGGGACAAATCCCAATTTTAACATGCATACATTAGGCGAGCTATTACATCTTCCTCAGTGTAAGCCTCCATACTGGTGACAGGAGAGGGTGCTACATGGTCTATTTTTGAAAACCCCATTAACTCAAAACTTTAAGCTTCATAGAGAGAAATATGAACTTTAAGATGAACAGTTTCTCAGCAGGCAAAGTAGTCGACTTCCTTATTATCTGTTTTGACTAATGAGATACTTAATAAGATGGTTCTGTGAAACTGGGCTTGTCCAGCACTCTGGAGACTGAGGCAGGAGGCTTACAAATCAAGGCCAACCCAGGTTATATAAAGAGAGACCTTATTTAAAAAACAAAAAACAAAAAACAAAAAAAAAAAGGCAGGCAATTTAGCAATCAATTAACCAAAAAAGATCATGGAAGGCATTAATACAGAATATGGCTGCATTGGCTGCATTGGTCATGACGACGCATACCTGTAATCTCTGCTCTGAGAAGGCTGAGGCAGGAAGCTTACAATGAGTTCTAAGCGAGCCTCAGCTACAGAATAAGACCATGTCTCTTAAAAACAAAGGAAAAAGAAAGAAGAGAGGGAAGAAAGAGGAAAGACAAGATGCGCACTATGGTCTAAATGTCATCTGTGTGCCGACACCATGCAAGCATTAAAAACTTAGTCCCCAGGATGACAGTACTGAAAGGTGAGAGAACACCTTTAGGTCCTTGGGGCATGTCCTTACGTGGATCTCTCAGTTGCTCTCTCCCTTCCTGATCCCATCTTAAGTGGTTTCCTTTACCACACACTCCTACCATGCTGTGCAGCCGTATCAAAGTCTAAAGCTATGAAGCCACCAGATTTGGGGTTAGAACCTCCAAAACCATCATCAGAAAAAAAAAAAAAAAATCCACTTTCATCTTATAACTAAAAGGTCAGCCGGGCGGTGGTGGCGCACGCCTTTAATCCCAGCACTTGGGAGGCAGAGGCAGGTGGATCTCTGAGTTCGAGGCCAGCCTGGTCTACAGAGTGAGTTCCAGGACAGCCCAGGCTACACAGAGAAACCCTGCCTCGAAAAACCAAAAAAAAAAAAAAATAACTAAAAGGTCACAGGTGTTTTCCCAATGACGGAATTGGGACAGCACAATTCAGTAAACTCCACAGAGGGGCAGGCTCACTAGACTCCAGCCCTCTGCAACACTGCCAGGCCTCAGGACTGACTCAGGCACCAGACAATAGGAACAGTTGGCCTCAGAGGACGAACTTAGTGAGCTAAATAAATTATTAATCCCCTAAAAGTACTTGGAGATAAAATAATAATGGCTCCTCCACCCGGAAAGCTTTTACTATTGAACATGTTTGAGCATCCGTCATCTCGCTTTGCCTCCATAATGGCCCCAGGAGAAGCACAGGCCAGGCAATTCCATCTGCCTTTCGTCAGAGCAGAAACCTACTCGGGGAAGGGGCCCAGGAACGAGCTTCCTCAGACAGAAAGGGCTATCTCCTCCAAAGTGTCTGCACGATTACAAGCTGGACTCTAAACCGCTTTCTTCACCAAGTGCATTTATCTTATTTACCTGCTACCTTTATTCCAAGAGAAGTAGAGCATCTTGGGTTCCTTCTCTTGTATTATCAGAAAAGGCTTGATTTTTCCCATGTGAATATAGTTTTTAAAAAAAAGACAGACTCCCATGCCTTTGTAATATCTGCCCAGAAAACTGCCAAAAATGTACGACTTCATTTCCAGGCAGTGGAGAAACACAACAGAACAGAAAATGGGTCAAATAATTTCCAAAGAAAGAGCTTGAATCAGAAATTTCCGTCTTTTAAAACTTTGCTATCATTAAATACACATTTCAACAGACACAAATTAAGGCAGAAATGGATTCTTTGAAGAGAAGTGGTGCCAGAACAAACCCTGTAAGCCGATAATGATGAATTGCTTTGTATACCACGAAGTATCGGTGACACTGTTACCCCGGAAGGTAGTCCATGTACAAATCTAACCACCAGCTCAGGGAGAGAAGATGGGGGAATGGAACGACAGCTATCTGTAAGGCTGTCATACACACTGATCAATTGAGCCATCACATAGAGTCAAGTTTGGACAAAAACAGGCCAATCTGAGAAAGACAGCAGGGCATTTAGATACAGTACTGAAACAGGAGCCTCACCAAGTGGGAAAGGCCACCCCTTCCCTAAAAGTAAGATGTAAGGCTGCGATTATTCTCAAAAGGCCGATGACAAGCTGAAGACACAGCTCGGCTGGTCACCCAGACAAGCTTACAAGCAGTTCTCTCCCACCCATACCCATTCCTATTATGGGTCATGTACGGAGAAAACACTTCCTTTTTTTTGCCTTAGAACCACAAATTGCTAAACCCTAAAGCTTCTAGAGAAGAAAGCCAGCTCCCCCCGCCAAGCAACATAGCTTTATTCTACTTATCTGCCTGGCCACAGGATTAAATTGAGTTGTCTCTATTAAAACTAAAGAACTGGGGTGAGGAGAGATGGCTCAGTGGTTAAGAGCACTGACTGCTCTTCCAGAAGACCTGGGTTCAATTCCCAGCACCCACATGACTGTTCACAACTGTCTGTAACTCTAGTTCTCGGGGACTCGCTACCCTCACACAGACATACATGCAGGCAAAATATCAAAGCACATGAATTAAAAATAAATTGAAAAGAAAAGGCTGAAGAACCATAGAGGTACCCAATGAAAACAGGATCCCAAATTATTCCTCCAAACAATTCTATAATTCAGCAAATGTAATGTCTAGCACAATATGGAAATTAAACATCATGAAGGAAAAACAGTAGCCTATACACACACTCACGCAGAGCCATAGAGATACGTACGGAACTTAGAATTATCTAATATGTTCTCAACAATAAAAAATGCAAATAACCCAATTAAACAATAGAAAAAGATCTGAATAAACGTTTCAGAAGATATACTAATCAGTAACAAGCATTCGAAAAGTTGGTCAGCATTACCAATCACTAAGGAAATGCAATGCAAATCAAAACCTCAAAAAAAAAAAAAAAAAAAAAAAAACCACCTACACTCACAATAATAGCTAGTAACAGGAAAAAAAAAAAAAACAGAAAATAACTTATGAAATTTGTAAAAGTAAAGATTCAGATATTCTGAGATGGACGTGGATGGCATTATGCACTAAAGTCAACAGACAGACGTAACATGAGTGTGTCAAGGGCAAATAGAAAAGGAAATGGAACACACACAAGTATATGACAGCTAGTTTTATGTTAACTTGATACAAGCTAGAGCATTCAGAGAGGGAACCTCAGTTAAGAAAATGCTTCCACCAGGCTGGCCCGTGGGCAAGGTTGTAGTGCATTTTCCTAATTAGTTATGATGTGGGAGGGGTCCAGCCCATGGTGGGCGGGACCACCAAGCAGCTGGTGGTCCTAAGCTGCAGGCTGAGCCTCCTAAAGCTCCTGCTGCCAGGTTCCAGTCCTGTTTGAGTGCCTGTCCTGATTTCCCTTAGCAATGACCCCGAGCTGAAATTAACCCTTTCCTATTCAAGCTGTTTGTGATCTTGGTGTTTTATAGCAATAGGCACCCTAAGTAAGACTAAGAATATTATCCAGCCTTTTAAAAGATGAAATTTTGACACATTCTACTACATGGATCAACTGAAAGTGAAAACAGTCACACACACATACACACATACACACACACACACACACACACACGCACGCACGCACGCACGCACGCACGCACACATGCACGCACACAAATACTGCTTATATGATACCTAGAATAGTCAAATTCACAGATATAAAGTAGAATAGTGACTTTTAGGAGATGAAATAAAGTTATTGTTTAAGTGTTTGAGAGTTTCAGTATTTTACAATTAAGGAGCTTCTAGAGATACATGCCTGCACAACAATGTGAATGCAATCAATATCTCAGAACTGCACGTTCAAGTATATGTTTAAGAAGCAGGAGAGATGGCTCAGCAGCAAAGAGTGTTCACGACTCTTGTAAAGGATCTGAGTTCAAGTCCCAGTACCCACAAAGAGCAGCTCACCACTGCCTGTAGCTCCAGCTCCAGGGGATCTGACCCCCCTGGCTTCGGCAGGCACCTACGCTCGTCTTCACATACCCATACGTGCACACCACATACAGAGAACTAAAGATAAGATAAACGGCTGGTGAGATGGCTTAGTGGCTGGGAGTGCTTAGTGTTCTCACAGAGAACAGAGTGTGATTCCTAGCAGCCACCTGGCGGCTCACAACCACCTGGGACTCTAGTTCCAGGGGACCTGACACCTGCAGGCTTGTATACACACATGGTACACATTCATAACTTCAGGCATCATACATACATATGCGACAGGGACAGACAGAGAGAGACAGAGACAGAGAAAGATTTAAATAATGAAGATTTAAATAATGAAGATTTAAAATAAAATAAATCTCTAAATATATGTGCTATAAATGGTAGGTTTTATGTTATACATGCTTGACAATAATAGGAAAAATGTATGTGGACTAGAGACATAGTCTGGCAACTAAGAGTACTTGCTGTTCAGAGAGGACCAAAGCCCAGATTCCAACACCTGTATAAAAATTCTGATGTGCTATAAACACCTCTAACTCTAGACCTCAGGGTTCTAATCCCCAATTCTGGCCTTCATACATGTACAGGTGCACACACCCACATAGACATGTGCACATACACTCATAAAGACATAAACAAGGCATGCAGAAAGACACACATAAGTAAGGAAAAACCTTTCTTAAACAAGTAACTATATGTGCTACTATTAAAAGCAAAAACTGGTCGTTAGAAACTATTAACAAGGAACACAGTTACTAGATTTTTTTAATCTAAAACTAAAACATTACAAGATCACAGGTGATCTTACAGAAGAATTAAAAATTAGGCCAAAAGAAAATATTCAAGCCAAAGCATGTGAAGTCAAAATCGTGAAGATACATGACACGGCATCTAATACACATTTAACTGGAGTCCCAGGAGGGAAGGAGAGCAAAGATTCCAAGTAACAGCTGACGATCATGGCAGCAAAATTTCCAGATTTATGAGCGATGCCATGCCTCGAATACAAGAACAAAGCATCTCAGGCAGATGTGTGTTGAACTAAGTGAAATTACTGATATGTGAGGACGGTGGAAAAAACCCTTTAACAGCAAAAGAAGACACGCAGGTTACAAGCAGAGAAGTTACACTGACTACTGATTGCCAACCAGGAACAAGAAAACGACACTTTTTGGTTAGGCATGCGTGTCCTATGTGCTGGAAGAAAGCAATAGCAATGTTAAATTCAATATGGAGGGGAAGGGGCATTAAGACTGTGAGAGGGTCAAACTGGTCAAAACAGCAAAGATGCATATTCAAAATTCCTCTTACAGGAAAGCAATGGAAATTGACAAAAAAAAAAAAAAATGAAGCAACTAACATTACAGGACTCTAAGAATGTGACTAAAAGCATATCATAAACTGGGAAGTGTTTGTTAAAAAAAAAATAGCTGAGTGACAACGAATATCTACCGTGTTTTAAAGTGTCCCTTCCATATTATCTCTACCCCCATATCATAGCAGTCTCAAAAACCCAACAGCCTCAAACAGAGAGAACTCGCTGCAAAGACTTATTCCCAGAAAACCTGCACTCACGAAGATACTAAGTAGAATGTGCTTACAAGGCGAGCTTCATCCCCTGCACAGAGTACTTTCTTCACAAGTTTCTGCCAAAGCTACTGGACCCCACTGTTTGATTTCTGTGACTACCTAAGACACTGGACATCAGTTTGAGCAAGTAATAACCTAAAAATCACCCCCAACACTTACAAGGAAAATACAGGATTTGAAGAACCCTGGTGTATTCTTAGAAAGCTAGACGGTCATATCCATCAGAGTTCAAGGTACCCAGAAAAGAGCTGAGACTCCTGGGTTGGTCCTAAGCTCTCACACAGAGCTGACTTGGAAATAATGATATGCAAGTAGAAAGTGAAGGCCAGAGCAAAGTTAGGACCTGGCAGGTTGAACTTTGCCTCAGTGCCTGCTTCAGCAGAGACATAGGACCAAAAATACAGACTTTACAGCAGCAAAGCCACTAAACAAACTGAAACCGCTACAATTAAGTAAATGACTACAACAACACTTCTGGGAAGGGAAAAGAAGCATTTAGAGTTGCTACATTGTATCACTTAAAACGAAGAGGTTTCAGCCAGCCATGGTGGCACACCGCCTACAATCCCATTTGAGAGATGGAAGCAGGGGATTAGGAATTCAAGATCATCCTCAGCTAAAAATCAAGTCTGAGGCCACCCTAGCCCTTATGAAATCCTGCTCAAGGAAGGAAGGGAGGGAAGGAAGGAGGGAGGGAATTTCAACAAATTATGCCACTTATAAAGAAAGAAGAAAACAGCTCATGTACAATGGAGGAAGCAATCACAAGAATTGCTTCTAAGGGAGACTCAATATTGGACTTATAAGACAAAAAAAAAAAAATCTCAAATGCAATATTTTAAATATATTTAAATAACAAAAGAAACCATATTAAGGAGAAGAATTCATCAGAAATCCACCAAAAAGTTACTGTAGCTGATATAGCCCTTGCACATATAATAAAAATGTTATGTTTTAGTGGGTTTTTTTGGTTTGTTTGGTTTTTTTGGTTTTTAGGTTTTTGTTGTTGTTTTAATCAGGGTCTCATTTTATAGTTTTAGCTGGCCTGGAACTCACTATATAGACCAGGCCAGTCTCAAACTCGAAGGGATCTGCCTGCCTTTACCTCTGCCTCTTGAGTACTGGGATTAAAAAGGCCTGAGGCATCATACCTGGTTCTTAGTCTATTTTGTGTTGCTATTTTTAAAAACTACCTGAAGTTGAATAACTTATTGAGAGATTCTTTGACTCATGATTTTGGGGTACTGGTATCCTGGCTATAACCCCATGTCCCAGCTATGCCACAGCTATGCTGTGCTATGGTAAAGAAACACTAGGAAGCTAGCTGCCTCCTGCAGAGAGGGCACATGTGAGAAAGAAGCAAGAGAGATTCAGAGGTGTCAGCCTCTCTCTCACACAGTGACCTATCTGCCTTTTTAACAGTTCCTCTGTGAGTGAGACGGTGATCCCAGAATAAAGTATCAACCCCACTTAAGGACCTAGGTACCTGCTACTTGTCCCTACCAATCCCTCACCATCCTCTGTGGACTCAAGCTTACAGCATATATAACACGCTCCTAACTCCCTTCAGACTCAGTACAACCTTTACGAAATTCCAGTCATGTCCCCCCTACCACCACTCCCCACATTTTTTAGAATTTCATAAACCAATCCTAAAAGTCATGGGCGATGTAAAGGAAAGAGAAACCAAAGCAATCTTGTACAGTAGGCGTGGCTTTTGGGTTTTTTGGATTTTGATTTTTTGATTCCTTGGAATGAAGGTCTCACATAGCCCAGGCTGCTGGCTTCTGACTTGCTATGCAGCCTGAGATGACCTCCTGACCCTCTTGCCTCTACTTCCCAAGTAAATGGATTACAGATGCACACCACCATCTTGTTTTTCACGGTAGGGAACCAAACCTACTGCTTCCTGCACTGCAGGCAAGCACTCTACCAACTGGACCGTATCCCCAAACCCCCAAACAATCTTAAGAACAAAGTCAGAGGGCTCACATGTTCCAGTCTTAAAACTTACTACAAGCGGGGCAGTGGTGGCGCATGCCTTTAATCCCAGCACTTGGGAGGCAGAGGCAGGTGGATTTCTGAGTTCGAGGTCAGCCTGGTCTACAGAGTGAGTTCCAGGACAGCCAGGGCTACACAGAGAAACCCTGTCTCAAAAAAACCAAAACAACAAAAAAAAAACTTATTACAATACTATAGGAATGAAGGCTGCAGGAGCCAGGCTCAGTAGGACAGACTTTGAACCCCAGCTACTTGTTGAGAAGCTGAAGCGAGAGGTCTGTTAAAGCTCGAGACCTGCCCAAGCGACAGAGTGAGTTCAAGGCCAACCTGGGCAATTTAGTGTGCAAACCTGTCTCAAAATAAAAACTAAAGAGAGTAAGGGAGGTAGCTCAATGGCAGAACACTTGCTTATTTAGTAGCAAGCTCAAGGCCTTAGGTGTAATCCCTACACTAAATAAATAAATAAATAAATAAAAAATAAATAAAGCCCTGTCCTTTAACTAGCCTTATAGAATATTGCCTATGTTTTCTGCTGGCAATTTTAGCATTTCCGGTTTTAAACCAGGATGTCTGATCCACTTGTAAGCAGTCATATATATAAGATAGATGAGCATACAGATCAATGGAATAGAATTAAAAGTCCAGAAATTTTAGAGGCAGCTGATTCTTTTTTTTTTTAAACCAAAGTTCTAAGATTATTCAAAGGGGGAATAGTCTTTTCAACAACTAGTATTAGACACTATATTCAATTAGATAGCCACCTATAATACACTAAAATTAAACTCTTCTCCACATTGTCTGTAAAACTGTCACTGAAAATAGGCAGCCGTATAGTTCATACCTGTAACTCAGTGACTCCAGAGGCTGAGACAGAAGTCACATGAGCTTTGAGGTTAACCTGGGCACATAGTGAAGACTTTAGCATCGGGAAGGGACTAGGAAAGTCTCAGAATAAAAGATATAAATTATTAACACTTGGGATGAAGCACTGTTGTCTTCTCGGTTGGCCGGTTGGTTGTTTACGTCATTATGAACTGGGATTAAACTATCTTGTATTTTTCTTTGTTTTCTTATAGTTCTAGAAAGTGAGCCCACAGATCCTGTAGAACCCAAAGAAAGCATTCCACTACTGAGCTAACTCACAGCCCAACACTCGTGTCTTGAGCTGCAAAGCACATGCGACAAAAGAAACAAACAAGGAAACTGAATTTCAACAAAACAAAACCATTTTTTGTGGCTCAAAAGACCATTTACCAAGTCGGAAGGAAAGTGTGAACAGGAAAACTGGATATCCACGTGCAACATGAATGAAATTAAATCCATATCTATCACCCTGGACCAAAAAATAAGAAATAAAAAAATAATTGATCCAAGTGCATCAAAGACCTCAATTGAAATCTGGAATGCTAAAACTACTACAAGAAAATAAAGGCCATATCATACACAATACAGGTATAGGAAAGGACTTTCCAAGTATGACTCTATTTGCCCAGGAATTAAGGCCAACAGTTGACAAGTAGAACTTCATAAAACTAAAAACTTCTGGGACTGGAGAGCTGGCTCAGCGGTTAAGAGCACTGACTGCTCTTGGAAAGGTCCTGAGTTAAATTCTCCCAGCAACCACATGGTGGGTCACAACCATCTGCAATGGGATCTGATTCCTTCTTCTCATGTCTGAAAATAGCTACAGTGTACTCATATCCATAAAATAGATAAATAAATCTTTTTTTAAAATTTACATTTCAAAAAATACTAAAAATATCCTATACAGTCAATTGAGAAAAAAAGAAAGCCACCTAGAAGAACAGAATCTTTCCCAGCTACACATCTGACAGAGGGTAAATATCCAGGATAAACACACACACACATGTACCAAGACAATATATATATATATAATATATATATATATATATATATATATATATATGACCCAATTTAAAAATGGGCTAGGATCTGGAAATGTAATCAGAATAAATTGTATAAAAAAATTTTTTTTCAAATAAAAAAAAAAAAATGGGCTAGGGATCTGAACAGAGTGTTCTCAACAGAAGAAATAAAAAATGACTACAGAATACCTCAAAAAGTGTTCGTCATCCTGCAATCGGGAAAGTGCAAATTAAAACAACTTGGAGATTTTATCTCAGCCCAGTCATAATGGCTAAGACCAACAAAACAACTGACAAATGCTGGCGAGGACGCGGAGAGAAGAGAATCCCCATTCACTGTTGGTGAGACTGCAAACTGGTGTAGTCACTGTGGAAATCGGTACTCAGAATCCTCAGAAATAAGTCTCCTGTGTGACCCAGCAAGAGCATCCCTTGACGGACATGCCCGCAGCACTCCACAGCCCATCCCACTGACACTCACTCAGCACCATTCTTGCTGCCCTCGTCATGACGCTGACAAAAACATGTAGACAATGGAATTCTAGTCAGCTATAAAGGAAAATCAAACCATGACATTTGCAGGTAGACTGGTGGAACTTGAAAAGATGATATCGAGTGAGGTACCCAGACCCAGAAAGACAAACATTCGTGTTCTCCCTCATCTGCAGTTCCTAGCTCCATGACTTCGGATATAAATGAATTTCTCATTCTTCTTCAAAGAAGCTTCTCTTTACAGCCAACAGAGACTGTTACAGAAAACCACAACAGGACACAATGCAGAGACCATCCAACTGTGGGGAGCCCAGCCTCGACAGTTACATCTTCAACATAACCCCTGTACTCAAGTTCAGGGAACATTTTGAATAGGGGGATGAAAAGACTGGAGGAGCCAGAGGACCAAGAAGTCAGCTATGAGACCACTTCTTCTAGAAATGGCTGCCTAAACAAACCAAAACAATGCCAATACCATAGATACGCTACCTCAGAAGGAGGAAACCTTGTGACGTCCCACCCCTGGACAAAGAACCACAGACACTAACAACTGCTCAGAGAGGGAGAGTTAGCCTCTCCCCGAGACTTGGTTATCCAATACAAAATGGTTAGAAAAGTCATATACATAAAAAAGAAATAGGCTCAGCAGGTTGTATTTATATATTTGTATACATACATGTATACAGACACACATCTACACACACACACACATCTACACACATATACGTAACCATAATCAAAGAAAAAGAAGCTAGTAATGTGAGAGCCAGACAAGGAGGAATATGGGAAGGGATGGAGGGAGAAAGGTGAAAGGGGAAATGATATAAATATATTTAAGATTTAAATATATTAAATAATAAAAACAAAGATATTTGTAGCACATACATCTACAGTATGTATGGGACCAGTAGACAGAATTCCTATAATGCAACAGTAAGAAGACAAATATTCCAATTTTAAAATGGGTAAAACATTGGACAGACAGTTCTCCAGAGAAAATGTACTAACGGTCGATAAGTATATGGACGGGTATTCACCGCCATTAGTCATTAAGAAAATGCTAATTAATGCCATAAGTGAGATACCACTTCCTACCTCTTAGATAGCTATGATTTAAAAAAAAAAAAAAAAACCTGGAAAATCAAAAGATAAAATGAAATGGATATGGAGAGATTGTAACCTCATACAATACTGATGGCAATGTAAACATCGTGACTTTTTTAAAAGATACTTTAGCAGCTAAACAAAGAGCTGATCTCTACTTCTTGGTATGAATCAAGAAAACTAAAAAACAATCCAGTGTCCCCCTAAAACACCTTAACTGTACAAGGCAGTATTATTCAACCATAAATACTATGGCATACGACAACATAGAAGACACTTGAAATTACTATACTAAATAAAAGAAAGCAGGCACAGGAAGTCACAAGTGATAGATTCCATTCAGGAGAAATGTCTATAACAGTCACCTCCTTAGAGACACAAAGTAAATTAAAAGTTGCCAAAGACAAGAGGAGAAAAGAACAAGGAGTTACTATTAACATACACATTAACATACTTAGCAAGAGACATGAGGTTGCTTGCTTTTTTTTCTTTTCTTTTTTTTCTTTTCTGCTTGCTTGTTTGTTTGTTGTTGCTGCTGCTTGTGGTGGTGGTTGGATACACAGTAAAAGGTCAAAATTACAGAACTGTGAACTTTAGAAAGATGAGTTCTGTCTGTTATATCTAAAACGTTTTGATGAATTGGAAAAAGTGAAATAAAAATACTTTTAAGGGAACAACAAAGTACCTAGCACTAGCTGATCGGAACTAAGTAGTCCATTTCAGCACAGAAGGAATAATCCCAAAAGGAAAGTCAAAAATGTCAACAGAACAATGAAGAGCAGAGAAAAACGGAAAACGAATGAAGGGTTTATAGAGAGGTAAAGGTGTGATGGTGTGAATATGCTTGGCCCAGGGAGTGGCCTATTAGGAGGTGTGTTCCTGTTGGGGTGGGCGTGGCCTTGTCGGAGTGGGTGTGTCACTGTGGGCGTGGGCTTTAAGACCTTCTTCATCCTAGACACCTGGAAGCCAGTCTTCTCCTAGCAGCCTTCAGATGAAGATGTAGACCTCTCGCCGGGCGGTGGTGGCGCACGCCTTTAATCCCAGCACTTGGGAGGCAGAGGCAGGCGGATTTCTGAGTTCGAGGCCAGCCTGGTCTACCGAGCGAGTTCCAGGACAGCCCGGACTACACAGAGAAACCCTGTCTCGAAAAAAACCAAAAAACCAAAAAAAAAAAAAAAAAAGAAGATGTAGACCTCTCAGCTCCTCCTGCACCATGCCTGTCTGGATGCTGCCATGCTCCCGCCTTGATAATAACGGACTGAATCTCTGAACCTGTAAGCCAGCCCCAATTAAATGCTGTCCTTTAAGAGTTGCCTTAGTCATAGTGTCTGTTCACAGCAGTAAAACCCTGACTAAGACAGTTGCGTTATATTATCTGTTTGGTCTATAATTTACTATCTAACCATAACAACTATGAAAAGAAGAAAAATAGAACATAGTTTCCAAAATAAGACAGAGGGTAGCAAAGGTACTTTTTTTTTTTTTTCAAAATCACAAAATCAATTCTAAATGAGAGAAAAATGTAAGGCAGTATAAAATACACAGAACTGTGAATTTAAATTCAAATATATCGGTAGTTACACTTAATGTAAATAAACCGAATGTTTCAAGAAAAAGACAAAAATTGTCAAATTAGGTGGAAAAAGAAATCTAACAAGCACCTTGCTTCCAAAAGAGATATTTAAAGTATCAGAGCATTTAAAAAAAAAAAAAAAAAAAAAACGATATTTTGTAGAATATGGGACTAAAACAATCAGGTCTGGCTAGAGGAATGTAACGCACATCCACCATGAAGGCAAAGACACAGGACTGACGATGGAGAAGATATTTAAAACTCTCAGCTCATCAAAAGGACGACGCTAAGCGCCCTGACACTCTCAGCACTGGGGAGATGGAGCAGAAGGATCAAGATGAGTTACGGCCAGCCTGGACTTCATAACACTCTGTCTCAAAAATGAAAGGACAGAACAATCTTAAATTTGCATGTTCCTCATAATACAGCCCTCAAATATATATGAGGAACAACGGACAGAGCTACATGGAGAAATAAGGCAATCCATAATGCTAATGAAATCATGTTGGTAACAGATACAACTACCAGACTTAAACTAATAAGAAAACAGCTATGATTAATATGTTTACAACTTAGCTAAAGAGAATGTATGGAGCTTTGAAGTTAATCTTTTCATATATACGGGAATGCTTTTCAAAAAGCATAGCAGCAGATTTCAAAGGATTAAACTCATAGAAAGTAAAATCTCTGGACAATGTTAATCACGACGGAGAACCAAATAAAAAAAAAAAATATACACGTGTCTGGAATGTCTCAATAGTTTTCTGAATTACCTGTACGTCAAAGGAAAACTCAATGAAAGACTTTAAATATATCAAATAAATTAAAACAAATCAAACTCTGTAAGATACAATGGCAGTATCATCTATTGGGAAATATACCATGTCAAGCACATATACTAGATAAAAGAAAAACTACAAATTAATTAGGCGTCCACCTCAGACTAGAACGGGGAGCAGCTATGAGAAAGAAAAACCAGAATCAAGTTTTACTCACAGCTTGGGTGCACAAATCTCATAAAGGAAATTCCAGACATCCGAGTCTATCCATACATCATAAGAACAAGCTGGCAGAACACTTACGTTTCTGTTGTGGCGAGATTATTATTCAGATTTTTTTTTATTCTGCTTCTAAGACTGCTCTTCATTTTAAACATTTTTCTAAATAAACATACTTATGATAATGAAAATATTTTTAGTAATTAGTACTCTGCTGACTCCCCTCTTCATGAGGTCAAGTAGTTAATAAATGGTGAGAAGGACTAGGCTAGGTCAGGACAGCCATTTTGTCTGAGTAATACAAGCCCACAACCCCTTGTGTGTCTGTCTCAGTGTCTCTGTTCAAAGGCCTGAAACCAATTGACAAATAGGAATATAAAAAGATTTACAAAGACAAGAAGTGATGAAAACATGTAAGCTTTTTCCCAATATTAAGGGAGCGCCTCATATAAACACATCTATAAATAGAATCTATATTGTACTTTAATGAATAATTTAAAAGCACTTTGCAAACAGGGTTAAGAAAACAGGAACCTAAATGCTCAAAAATCAATACTTCTGTCCTATCCAACCTGGTGAGTTACGGAAACAGACATTTGAATTGTACATTATTTTTTGAAAATGCTGCTAAGCTAGATAGTAGGTATCAAAAGGCTTGAAAGCATTTACAAGCTTTGACGGAATAGTTCTGCCTTCTGAAAATTATCCTGCAGAAGTATTCACCAATACATGATCATGTTGTATAAACTATTTACTGAAGCTTAAATGCTACAGAAAGTAGAATAAATATTCAGTTATAAGGAAGTAGTTTGATAAACTGGGACATCCACTGGAAGAGCATGCTGTCATCTATACTGGAATCTCCGATTACTCATGGTAGGGTGGAAGTTCTCATGATTTAGAAGCAGTAAATGTGTTTGTTTGTTTGAAATGGGAGCATGAAACACACAGTCCCATGAATGTTAAGTATACATTCTAACAATAAGCTACGATCCCAGGTCTAAAGGGGGAAAAGTACTTATGGAATAGGTTATGGAATGAATCACAATTTTTAAGATATGTCTGGCACATCATACATTATACATTCATCACAAGACACAGGCAGTAGGTGAAAAGTGTTGGTTATCTTTTGATAACTATCTTACTACTTGCTTTGATTCTTCTAAACAAAGCATTTGTATTTACTTTATAAGTAGGAAAAAAATGTTTTTTAAGTTAAATATAAACTACCTCAAATAGATTGACTCTTCAGCAATCCAAACATATTTCTACTGAGTCTAACTAGGAGGTCGGAAGACACCTGCACATTAGTTTTCTATGGCTGTATAGGCTATGACAACAAACTGATAAGCTCAAACAATATGTTCTTATCACATCATCTTTGAGAGTAAGGAACCCCAGCAGGCTTAGCTGGCCCTCTGGTTTAGGGTCTCCCAAGGCGCTGATCCCACTGTGCCCTCTCATCTGAAGATGTAACCAGTATGTGTACTGGGGGTAGGGGGTTGTTTCCCCGCACTGTAAGACTTCTGACTGTTTGTTCTGAATCCATCCTCTGTTCCAGGAGGCTCTCCCGAATCTCTAGCCTTCCTCCCTATTTTCAACAAGTCAAAATAGGATTCTACACATCAAATCCCCAACAGGATGGGATTTGGCATCATACAACATGGGAGTAGCATCCTGTCACCTTGGCCATATTCTGGGGTCTGAAAGTCACAGGTTCCACCTACATTCACCCAAAGAGAACTTTTTTTTTTCCTTTTGGAGATGAGATCGTGACGGGGCCACCTTAACTACAACCAGCTTCTCAAGAGGGCCCAGGCGATGGATCTGACACTCTGACCACCTGACCACAAAGAACACAACGCTGCTCTGTGCATAGCGAAGGCAGGACAATACGATAAGAACAGGGAGATGTGAGCTCACTGAGGGTCAGGGCGAGCACAGAGAATTGCCACCAGAGTCCGGAGGATGCACCTGCCCTGAAGGAAGGCTAAGAGTTAGATATCTGGAACGAGGAAAAAAAGATACTTTTCTCTACAGAAACGCAGTATGTCCAGGACAAGTTTTAGACAGAGTGGGAATGGGATTCCCTAAAGATCCAAATAGGAAGGTTTAGTCCCCAAGGTACTGGTACTAGGAGGTGCTGTGGTGGTGTGCCCACAAGTGCATTATGACACTAGGGTCTCTGACTTTCTGCTGGATGGCATGGGCACTGGCTTGATGTGGCAAGCCCTAACACCATGATATACGTGAGAGTAAACCTTCACAACCATAAATTACAGTCTTTACTGCACACGGAGATTCTTATGCTGGATACATATGGTGATGTAAAGCTGACTACTCCACACGGGCTTATCCACAACAAACGCAAATCACAGATGAGGTCTAACTTCCCATCCTAACTGGCCTCTTAGAACCAACAAGCCTGAAAGTCTACAAGCAAGGCCTAGAGGCAACACACTAAGGATTTGGTACCCTCTACCACACCAACAGCCATTAGTCTTTCAGTACGGCGAATATCACTAATACTTGCCAAGGTTCGGGTTCCGTACACTTGTGAGACATGAAAGATTCTACTTGCTGGCCCCATTTGATGTGAGCAGATAGACTAGCAAGCCCTTCTAGTGGACTGTCCATCCAAAAGTCTTGAGGTTCTAAAAGGAGCAGACCGAGAGCATCCCGGCAGTTTTGACACAGGCGTGCTGCCGCATACCTACCCAGCATCTGGGAGGCTTAGGCAGGAAGATTTTGAGTTCCAAGCCCAACCTAGACTACACAGCCAAAAAAAAAGGAAATTTTGTCAACTTCCAGAGGACAGAGTATGTTCCCTTCCAAAAGCTGTCCTAGAGTAGGTAAATCAACCCCTTGACACCAAATCTGAAAACAGCAGTACGGAGAAGCTCACCATTGACCAGGGCCCCTTAGAATATGTATGACAATCCTAAATGAAATGAGTATAATTCCAATAACAGGGCTTAATGTGGTCCATCATGATGAAAAAAAACATATCCCAGAAAATTAAAATGTTAGCTTAAAATTTACAGATTTAAACTAATTTTATTTCAGTGGAAGTATAAAGAAGAAAAAAAAAACATTTAAAAATGTTCTAAGTATATTTGAAACATTAATAAAAATCAAAATATATTTTTAGTTTCTCTGACACAGGGTCTCACTGTGTAGTCCAGGCTGACCTTGAGCTCAAAATCCTCCTGTCTCAGTCTCCTGAGAGCTAGGATTACAGGCATCTGTCATCAGGCCCAACTGACTGTTTAAAAAGGCTTTCGTCAAACTATTAGCAGATGAGAAAATCCATAACCTAATAAAAGGAATCTACTAAAATATAAAAGCAAAGTTCACTATTAAACTTCTAACAGAATTACTCCTAAAGTAAGAAGCAATACAAAGTTAATCTCCTTCAAGTTCTAGAAGCTCTGCCTAGCATTCCATCAGAAGTAAACAAAATACTTAAGAACTATAAAGAAAGAAATTAAATTATCATTATGTATAAAAATACCACACACACACATACACACACACAAAAAAAAGACCAGGCATGGTGAGATATGTAGGTGATTTTTGAGTTCGAGGCTAGCCTGGTCTACAGAGAAAGTTCCAGGACAGCCAGGGCTACACAGAAAAACCCTGTTTTACAAAACAAACCAAAAACAAATAAACAAAACAGAAAATTCATCCACACCATGTGTGAAATTCAGTCTGTTTCAAAAGTAGCGTTGCAGATCACCGGGAAAAGGGTGGTAATAAATGTTAATTGTACAATTAGGCAGGCATTTTTTTAAAAAATTCTAAAAGCAAACCTCTACCTCACAATGCATATAAAAATGAATTTCAAGTAAAATATAAAAGCCAAATATTTCAACTTTTTAAAAAGAAAAGTCTGTCTTATAACTTTCAAGTTACACAGACTTCTTGAATAAGGCCCAATAGCCACAAATCATAAAGATGGATGAATTTGACTATGTTAGAATTAAACATCTACTCATCAAAGCAACATTTTTTTAAAAGAATAATAGTGGGACAAAAGTAGAATCAAAAATAGGTAAAGAACTCTGAAAAAGGCACAAGGACACAAACCAGACAATAAATAGATGAACAACATAAGATCACAATTTATAGGGAAAAAAAATCCAAGTAGGAAAAAAAAAGGGGGGGGGCGGGGAGATGGGGTGGTAAAAGTCTCAAACTCACTAGTAATCAGGGAAATGCAAATTAAAACTGTGAGATATTTCAGACCTACCTGATTGGCAGCACTATTATCTAAAGATTAAAGAATGCCTGAGGCTGGGAATCAAGCTTTTGGAAAGTAATTGGTAACAACAACAGGGGCTGTGGCCCACAGTTTCAATGGTGTGCACCTGGACTCCAGTCTCCCAGGGGCCCAGCACAGAGCAAAGGTGAGTCAGTGGAACATGGTGGTTTGCAAAAGCAGAGGCTGAGCCAGCTGCAAGGAGGAGACAGAGAGTAGAATTCAGGTCAGACAACACTGCCTCAGATATCCCATCTTGCCTGGGAACAAAAGCGAGCACCAACATCTCCTTGACTCAGGTCAGACTCCCAAACAGCAGGAATCACCATGTTTGCTGAGGCCAATCTCACTATGTGACTTCCTCCTGAAACTTGGTAGCTAAGGATGCACAAAACAGAGTCCCAGGGTGCATCAGTTTCTTGAAGCTGCCACCACCAATCTCCACAAGCATGTTAGCTTTGTTATCCCACAGTTCTGGAGATCAGCAGACAGAGTCATGTCCCACTGGACTAAAATCAAGGAATGGGTTCCCTTCTGAGACCTTTTTCTTTCCTTTTTCCGGGGCTGCTACATTTCTTGGCATATCCTATTTTGTCTTCAAAGCTTAGCGATGGCATCTAAAGCCCTCACCTCACATCACTTTAACACTGACTCTTGTGTTTCCCTCTTCCACCTTTAAGGATGTTGTGACAACCCAGGATCACCTCCCTATTTTAAAGCCAACTGATGACCAAACTTTCTCTGTCTGCAGCCCAGTTCCCCTGGCAAGCACCATAACACATCACAAGCTTTGAGGATGAGGACATAGTGTCGGGAAGCCATCATTCTCTTTACCACACAGCCCCTCTCCAACTCACCACACAACACACACACACACACACACACACACACACACACATATTCAGACAACCTACCAGAATCCCAGCTCCTTGGGAATACCCATACACATACCCTCCCACTTCCATATCAACGCTCTGTTTTCCAGTCACACAAACCTCCTCATCTTTTTCTAATCAATGTATTCCATCTGTGCCCAGACATCTACAACTCATCCTTTAAGGCTTAGCCCAAAGGCGGCTTCCCTCTCTGAAGCCTTCGGGTTTCCCAAGCTCATCGGCCCTCAGCACACCCAGCAGGCTGCTCCTCCCAACAGCATCACGGTGTGGCCACTTGCAGCCACCTGGTTACATGTTCTTCCTCAGGACGAATGGGGGACCCTTCTATGACAAGAACTGTTTCACTCCCACAATGGACTCCCAAGTCACAACACAAGATTTAGCGAGAATGTGAGTCCTTGTTTTAAGTTTCTCAGAGGACGCCTGAAACCTGGATGAAAAAGGAACACCATAAGAAACTTAGGACCAGACAACCAGTTCAGGTAATTATTCCAAAACCAAAAACCATCCACTCAGCTTGGCGCTGATGATGAGAAACCTTTCTCTATCTGGTACCCAACTCCTCTGCCAAGCGCCATAACACATGACACTCACCACCATGTGAAAAAATGTATACAGCTGACATTTCTGATTGCTAACCTATGGAACAATTCTAAAGTAACCAATGAAATTATCCACAAGAGAAATAAAGACTTTATCTGAAATGGCTTACATTCCTCAAAGTTATACGCACAAAAGTAGATGTTGCTCACCACGAAGTGAATGTTTGACAATCACCAAGCCTCACGTCTTCAGCCTCTCTCCAGGGAAGGCTGAGAGAGAGGTGTGAGGGTGTTACAAGTGGCACTGTTTAGGGACACGCTGCCCTGCGAACAGGTATCTGTACATATTGCAATCAAGGGCCCTTTTTCGTTTGATGCTAGTTATTAAGAAGACAGACACTTGTTTAATTTCAATGCTCATTACTTGACGTCCCTAGCCAGAAACTCCCCACCTGGAAAGGAAAAAAAAAAAAAACAAAAAACTATCATTTTAAAATGAGAGATATGATTTTTTTAAATGGCACTTCTCATTCAAGTTCAGAAAAGCTATCCTGTCCAATTTTTCTTTAATAATGTGAGTTCTGAAATTATTTTTAATGTAGTTCCAAAACCCATTCTCACCAAACAGAAAGTCTGAAGGAAACCAGGGATCAGGAGAGAGAACACTAGTTCAGTACCATGGACAGCGGATCTAAGACTTGTCAGAGTCCTCACTGTAGTGGCTGCCCCAAAATGAACAGCATTTCAGCAAATACTTAGGGTGAGGCAATTTCAATGTGTGAGCAGGTGTTTTTATTATATTCCAAAGCACTCATCTCCTTCACCAAGGGTATATACAATATGCATCCACCAATTTCCTTCAGACATCCATCTCCTTTACAATAAAGCGCTGAGGTTTCTGTGCACGCACAAATGACTTTGCCCCGGACACGCTGGTATAGATCCAGAACTCACTGAAACTGATACAAAATCCAACCTCTATTGTCTGAACCATTCCAAGGACCTGATGGAACTTTTACACATGCCGCATGCTCTCTGGTATCCAACAAGGTGGAAAGGACAGCCTCTTTAAAACAGCTAACAAGGCCTGGTACAGTGGTACATGCCTACAGTATCGTCATTTGGAAGGCTGAGATAGGAAGAAGATCTCAAGTTCCAGGTGTGTCTAACCTGTGTCCTGGTGGCCACATGAAGCCAAGAATAGCCATAAATGTGGCTCAACACAAAATCACAAACTTTAAAATGTGATGCTTTTAGGATTATTTTGTAACTCAATCATGAAATTATTGAGCATGAAAAACCTTATAGATGATAACGCTGTTTCACAGTGACATGCTTGGAACTTGGGATACAGAACAAATCCTGACTCAAAAATGATAAGATAGAACCATGCCTTGTGTGTTATATTTTGCGTGCTTTTTTTTTTTCTTATAAAAAACTGGAAAACTCATCATAAATCTATGTGAATTTTCTTCTACCTACAAAAAAACATGGGGCAACACCAGCTCTGAATGTCAGATACAGTGTCTGACCTTTTCCAGTATAAAGACCCTATTTCTAACAAACTTATTTTACTATTGAGTGAGCCTGTCTGTGCACATGTGCACAGTGCTCCTGCGGTGGCCAGAGGATAACTTTCAGGAATCAATTCACTCCTTCCACCAAGGGCTCCAGGGACTAAACTCAGATGGTCAGGCCATACAAAACAAGTGCTTTTACAGGCCAAGCCACCTCACCAGCCTGGAAACTTCTTTTCCCAAGCTTTGCCATCCTAAGTTCTAACTACGTGCACGAAGTTATATGAATTCCAAAACATGTGTGCACTGAACATGCATCGTGTTAATAATGACATCTACTCGCAAGCAAGAGAGGCAGCGGAGAGAAGAGAAGGCCTCAGCTGAATTTGTAGCTGGAAGATGGAGCTTGCTGAAGGACCCTAAGTCTCAAGACCCCATGCGGAGCTCCTCCAGCCTCTCTGATGCTCCAGCCATCTCCAGAGAGTACTGATCTCCACACACTCCTCTCAGGAGCAAAATGGGCGTATCAGATGTCAGATAATGACCTGTTCTTGTTGAGGGGACTGGGGGTCAGTTCTCAGTAGAGACACAGCCCTCAGTTCTTCTGCAACTGAACTCGCAGTTAATCCAAAGAAGAGAAATGGGCCGCAAGTTGGCCTCAAAAAGCAAACTAAGTTTCAAGAAGGCTGTGTCAGAGACACGGGTCGAGAGGGAGAGTTTGTATGCTAGCTATGCAGTTTGGCCTCAAGGGGCTTTTCTCCAAGGCCCTGGCACCCAGGATTCCTTTTGGTGTGTCACTAAAAATCCTCCTCAACCCACAGTGCCATCAGTTCACATACAAAGCTGATGAGATTTAAAAGTCCATGGTGCTGCAAAGAAAAGTAAAAAGAAAATAACCACTTCTGGGGCCTACCTTCCGTTAACTTAAAATTCTCCTATACGAACAACATAGTGCAGAATAAGAAAGGAAAACTAGACCACTACACACTTTCACTAAACAAAACACTTCTGGGAAACAATAAGAAACAGTTCTGAGCACACCTCTTTCCCAAAACAGAAAATACAGCCATCAAAAGGAGGAACCGGCGCCTGTCTGGTCTACCTGTTCTGGCTCTAATGGATGGTGAGGAAAACCTGAGGAGAACCGAGAGGAAAGAAGAAACAGGAGACCGCGGCGGAGGGGAGGGGAGAAGAGGCCGCACCCTGCCCTCGCCCCACATCCATCCTCTGGGCTTCCTTTTTTTTTTTTTCCCTCCCCAGCTCGTCTCAATCACAAGACATCCGTCCAAGCCTTGCAAGTCCCAGTGAGATCACAGCTATTGTGTGCTGACCCGAAAGCCTGCAGAGTAATGTGTCCACTGACAACTTCTGAATTTGGGGAGGGAGTGAAGAGGCCTGGGTGCTCCTGAGTGGCTCCTCCCACAGACTTCCCCCCCCCCCCCGACGTGGACAAGGGACAGTTACCATCAGACTTTCACAAGGACCCTAGGCCGTGCCTGAATCCAGGAACCACAGGCAAGACTATGCAGGGCCGGAGACTGCGCCCCTCGCTGGAAACTTCTGTCTAGGACTCTGCTCTGGCCCCGGCTCCAAGCCCAAGGGCCACCAAGAACCACTCTATTCAGGGAGCCACGACCCTCAGTTCCTCTCTCTCTCTCTCTCTCTTCCTCTCTCTCTCTCTCTCTCTCTCTCTCTCTCTCTCCTCTAGCAAGTGATTGCTGCCTGAGCTAGGATCCCCAGTTCAGCCTGGGAACCTACCTTCCTTCTACCCTTTGCTCAGTCTGCTACCCTTGCCTCTGGGATCCCCACCTTCAGTCCTCCGACCATCGCTTTGGCCTGGGACACCCCCACCCTGCCTTAAGCCTGGGACTCTGCACTAAACCCTAGAACCTCAGCCTTCAGCCCTCAGATCTCTGTATTCAGTCCTGGGATCCCCGCCCTCAGCCTAGGACCTCGGTCTCGGCCTGGGACCCCCTACCTTCAGCCCGGGACCCCCGCCCTAAGCCTGGGACACCCCCTCTCTTCCCTCAGGGACCTCCGCCCTAAGCCTGAGACTCTCACCTCAGCCTGGAATCCTTCGTCTCAGCCTGGGACCCTCGCCTCAGCCTAGGGTCCCGGCCCTAGTACTGAGACCGCCAACCTCAACCCTTCCCCCCAGGACCCCCAACACCCCGGCTCGAATGAAGTTTTCTGACTGCGAACTGTCCGGTCCTCTGGCCTTTGGCGGGGTCTCGGCCGGCCTGGGACGCGACATGCGGGCTACCTCCGCGCTGGACGCCCCCCCCCCTTCAACCCGCCGCCACTCACTCACCTGCCCCGCCGCGGACAGGGAGGCCGCGGACCAGGTAAAGCCTATGCTGCCGATCGGGTGGGGCAGAGGAGGCGTACACGGCGCGACGCGAAGCCCGAGGCGACCCAGTGGCGGCCGCGGCGTCTCCTAGCTCAGGCGACGGTAAGCAGCGCCTCGAGCTCTGGCCCGAGCACTGCGCGCGGCGAGGACCCGCCCCCTCCGCGCAGCCAGCCACTCCCGCGCAGCCCGCCGCCTCTGGCCCCGCCCCCGCTCAAGGGCAGGGCCTGAGAAAGCGGGCGCCGGGAGCCAATAGAACTGCGGAACGGTGACCAACACGGCCAATCAGAGCGCGAGAAGCTCTCCGGCTAGAAGCCGTTTAGCGTCGAAGGGCGGTTAGGGTTGGGCGGGGCCCCGCTCTGGGGCTGGGAGGAGGCGGGGCTTCTGGGAAGGTTAGTCAACTGGCGGGGCGGGGACAGGACGGGGCGGGGCCTGGGCAGGAGCAGAACGGGGCGGGGCCTGGGGCGGACCTGGGGCGGGGCTTTCACAAGGCTAGAGGGAAGGGAGTGGATGTTTGGCTGTGAGATGGCTGCGGGGCCTGCATCTCCAGTAAGATCGCCTGCAAGTGTTTGGCACTGGCGGCTAGCGGGAGACTGCAGACACCCAGCCTCGCGCGCGCTGATATTCTATGGCGGTCAGTTGGACCCACAGCCCTTCCCGACTATATGGGCCTAATCCGTTGACTCTCAGCCCTTCGTGGGGTGCTCCTCTCTGCCTGGGAGCCTTTGCTGGCCAACACAGCCCAGACTGCAAAACTCTGGGCCTACACACCTGTCCACAAATAATTCAAGGCCGATGGACAAAATGGTTTAATAGTGGCTTTTGGAAAACATGTCATGTTGTTGTTGTTATCTTTTGTGCACCTTTCCCCGGAGGTGTCACGCTCTATTTTGTGTCAGTTAACTATCGTTTTCATCAAACTAAACTCTTTCATCTGTTTGTCCTCCGTTAGCTTAGACTTATTCCTTTCTGCACAACACGAAGGTAAAGGAACCAGGCCATATTGTAATCCTAGCACTGGTAGAAGCTGGGAGTTCTGGGAACTTTGCCTACCACCAGTATTTAGATATCCAGGAGCCCAGGGTCATCCTTCCTGGCTTCCTAAGGCCTTTCTACAGCAACCTGAACCAGTCAGAGAAGGTCTCTTTGGACTCGGGAATCAAGCTTTGCCCTTCACAGGTGGAGAGAGTGATCCACACTAATTTTACCTCCAGACTTTCGAGAAGCATCTCTGGGAAACAGGGTTGCTTCTTTGTTGTCATCTGAACAGATGGGTGAGCAGAAGAGTGGGTTGAGGGTGACATTCTAGCTGAGATGACAAAATTCATCCAGCCCTGAACCTCAAACCCACCAATGACTCACTCCGGTGCCAATAATGGTATATCATACATGCAAAGGGGTGTGTATACATAGCTCTGGCCCCTCCTCGGCCCTCCATCTGTTACAGACATAACCTCTACAGTAGAGTGAGGAAGGCTCTGTAGGTCTGAATCCTCATCATAGTTACCATGTGGCTCTTGGGAATGCCCAGAGTCCTGAAGGTACAATGTCCTAGAATCCACTCTGAAGGGGAAAGTTCCAGACCCCCATATCAGACATATACAGTAGTCACTTGGGATAGATGAGTCAGAAAGGAGTGTGCTCTTAAATATTTGTCTTCAAACATAACCTGTGTGATTCCATGACAACCTTTGAAAAGAAAGGGCCTGGGTGTGGGCAAGCGGGACTGTCGCAAGCCCTACCAGAAGCTAAGTCTAGCTGCAGCAAACCATGAATCTTTACCTGGAGAATCAAGAGAGCTTATGGGCAGCCTTATTGCACATGACTGTTCCTTAGCACTGTGCTTGGCAAAGGGAGGAGGATTCTATAGTAGAGAGAAAGACAGAAATTTGGAGGAGGGTACTTCAGGCAGCATGTTTGGAGTCCCTGAGACAAGGATTTCCCTTGGGGGGGGTGAACACAAGGGATTGACACTGAGCCCACCAGCAGTCCCCAGACCTATGCCAGGGCTTGGACTAAGATCCAAAATGTCTTCAGGACCAGCTCAGGACATAGATCTCCTGGGCTCTGCACAGTGGCTCGGGAGGCTGGAGCGGCAGCGGGCTGTGCCGAAGCACCCCCTTTCTCCAGATTACAGGTTGCCAGCCTCTTCTCTACTCTCCAGGAGCCGTGGGGTTGGGGGGAGGGCTCAGCTGCCTACATCTTGTCCTGGAAGACACACTTAGTCATTAGGAGGGTAATGATAGTGTTTTCAAGGCAGCGTGTTGGACCCTAACAACTTTCAATTATTTCCAGTTCCTGCCAACCCTGGGAAGAGAAAAAGAGGTTCATCTTGGAGCCCCACCCTTGACACGAGAGACAATCGAGTAGGCTCCCCCCCCCACCTCCGTTCTATATCCCAGCAGATCTCTGAAAGCCAGGGCAGGCAGCCCCGCCCCTTGGTTGTGTGGCAGCTGCTTGACCCATTACCCTCCCTCCCTCCGCACGTCCCTCATCCCCCTCCAAACGCAGGCTTCCTGCCTTCCATTAGCACCACCAGTACGCTGTCAGCGTGGTCCTTCCCAGGAGAAGAGCACCCGGGGGGCTTGCATTTATAAATAACTCCATGGTGTCTTGTTGGGGTGTGGAGAGTGGGGAGCAAAGGAACCTTGTAATTATCATCTGCTTACTGTGATGTTAGACCAAGCCCTAGGAAGTCTCTGAGCACTTGGCCCTCCAGATTGCTGCACATGTCCCTGCCACCAGAGAGTTGAGGGACTACAGTTTTCAAAGGCTGGGACATCTGGAGGGGTGGGTGTGGAGGCCCCCTTTAGCTCCACATTAGATGGCTCAAAGTGCCGGTAAAATAGTTACACACAGCAGTCACGATGGTAATTAATGTCAAATCCTCTGAGACAAGCAGGCCTCCCCCCTCCCCCTTCCCCCTTCCCCCCCCTTCCCCTCCACTCTGGTGGAACACAGCCCAAGCCCACACCAGTTCGACAGCTGCAGCCCCTCCTGTTCCGGCTGTCGAGCTACGGGAGGGCAGAGAGCAGAGGGACAAAGTGTGGGGGGGACCTGGAGTGGCCTCTGCTGACCTTCAGCTGAACTCAGCTTCCTTGCTGAGTCTTCCTGGAGCAAAGGACCCGCCTGACCATCAGAACCACCCTCTGCACTAGGCCGGGAACAGGAGTAGACACTTCACCTAGTGGAAAACGGAGACGCTGTGCATCTAAGCCCGTCTTGCTGAGGGGCACGTCTCTAGCTGTTTCTACTACTAACTCCTTCCCTTCACCAGGACAGCTGCCGGTGCTCTCTCAAGAAAACCTGCCTCAGCTAAGCAGGCTGCTCTTAGAGACTTCTGGGAACCAGAGGGGTATAGGGGAAATCAAAAGACAGAAGAAGACCAGTGCGGGTAAAAATATGGTTACAACCTGGTTAAGGGATGCTCATTCCCCTGTAAGCAACACCACATGAACCATCTCCCTCACTACAGGACGGTCCTGTACCTACGATCTACACACTCACTGACTCCCGACTGGGTGTACTGTTTGGACATGAATGGGCTTCACCTGCCTCAGGGTAAAGGCAAAGCCTCATGCTCAAACACATTTCTCCCACTGTCTCTCCTCCTTCTGGAAATGGTCTGGGAGTTTGAGGGTCCGCTACTGGAAGGCTTGGTCACCTTGTACTTCCCTAACCCCTGGGACCTGAGGAAACAGTGAGCACAAGTACCAGACATCAGCACTGCTTCTCCTGCGAGTGATGGCTTTGTGGATTTTTTCTACAGCGGGAAGGTATCGGGGTCATACATTCCCACCGGGCGGTGGTGGGTTACCCAGCACAGGACGGGCAGGCATTTCTGATTTGAGCACTGTCTATGAGTCGGACTCCACAACAGGAAAATTCTCGAAAACATGGGTCCAGCCAAACAGGAAACCTTAAACGAGAAAAGAATCACTGGATAGGGGCAGGACCATATGTACCAGCCATCGGTGACTCTCGCGCAGCTTCCAACATCCGATTGTGGGAAGGACCTGGGTAGCACAACTCACAGTTCCCAGCGGCCATTGGACAACAGCTAGTGCTGTCTTCTAGCTCTCGACTCTAATATCCAGAGGCAAGTGAGGCAGCAGCCTGCCTTGAAGTAGTACCTCTGAAATAGAGAAACTTCTTAGGCCCTGGAGCCGGCATCACTGGGAGAGAGAAGGAGAGAGAGAGAGACAGAGAGAGAGAGAGAGAGAAGACAGAGACACATAACACAGAACAAGAGAGACAGAGAGAGAGAACAGAGACACATACACACACACACAGAGACAGAGAGAGACAGAGACACATACACAGAGAGAGAGACAGACAGACAGACAGACGACAGACAGACAGATGACACAGAACACTACACACACAAGAGACAGAGACACATATACACAGAGAGAGAGAGAGAAGAGAGACAAACAGACAGACAGACAGACAGGACCCCTCCTCACTGCAACCAAGCAGTTCCAGTCTCATCGTTTTTTATAAGCAAGGTTTCTGATGTGTTTGTGTAAACGGTGAGAAAAGCAGCCTCTCCCTGCATGCCACATGGCAGCAGAGCCCGGGGGTCAGCAGGGGCTTTATTTCGGGAAGACTTTCATCACAAAGGCAGCCAAACACCCTTCCCCTCCTCTGTGCCTCAACTGGTGCCATTAAGACTAAAATTAGAACCACTCTCTGTTTTAGTCATGAGCCCCATGGTACACACCATCCTATCCCCACCCCCCACCACCCCCTAAACCTCCACTAGGTAATTAGAAAGATACCAGAAGGGAAACTCGATGCTTTCAAACTCCAGATCCTGAGGAGAGGCTGAGCAGACCAGAGAGGGCAAGAGCCATGCGTGACCTTGGTTTACCTGCATGCAATTAAGGGTCAGAACAGACTTTGACTCTCACGTGCTGCTTTTTAAAATTAGAGTACCCTTAGACTTCAACTGATGTGATCATCTCTGATAGCCACGGAGGATTTAAACATGTGGGACTATTCAGATGATCCCTCTAATAGGAAGAAGCTGACTGGGAAGGGAGTCCAACCCTACCAAGACTTTATCAATTTTCTCGGTAAGTGTAGGTACTCCCTACTTCCTCATAATCAATGGTCTCCAGAAAAGGTTTAAGGTAAAAGTTCAACAATATGAATGATGAAAAAAATAAGCCATGAAAAGGGTAAATTCTGTGCAGGGAGAACAGGCCATGCTGGGAAGGACCACACTGGGAGCCTAGGGGCCTTTCCTTTCTCTCTCAATTACAATTCGCACCACATGCTCCTGGGTCCTGCAAGTCCATGCCTTCAGGATGCTAGCCTAGCCAGTAGGAACTTGTCTGAAACTTATCACCGAGGCTAGGCAACAAAGCAAATCATTAAGAGGGCAACATGCCAGCTGGAGAGATGGCTCAGTGGTTAAGAGCACTGACTGCTCTTCCAGAGGTCCTGAGTTCAATTCCAAGCAACCACATGGTGGCTAAAACCATCTGTAATGGGATCCGATATCCTCTTCTGGTGTGTCTAAAGACAGATAGTATTCATATACATAAAATAAATCTACAGGCTTCCACCCAGGTTCTTTTCCTGGACACATATCTCAAGGAAGAGCCAAGGTGTGGGACTGTGTAAGGGTATGTTGGTGCTTGGCTGGGCATAGGCCTGGAGTCTCTGAGACTCCAAGGGAGAAACGACAGGAGTTAGGCCTGACCCAGGGTCCTGACACGAAGTGTAGTGTAGTTTCCATGGACCTACATTGTTCAGTCACGTAGGTCATTACAGCCACTCCCAAAGTGCACAGGTAGAGGTTGTGACTACAGGCCTCAGGCCCTTGAGAGATCTACATACTAATGAAGGCCAGAGGGCGGAGCCAATTAAGCATTCTTCCCTAGACTCCCCCCTTTTCCCTCCCAATTTAACTCAGGTCTGCCCTAAGTTTCACTGGGGGTACATTCAGATCCATCTACATCCGCCATGAAAGTAAACCCTTTTTGGAACTATGAACATTCTCATGTCTTTGGGGCCTGCTGTCGCCAAAGCCTCCAGCCTCTGGAACTTTAGACTTTCTCGAGTATGTGGGACCCGCCAGCAGGAAAGCCTCAGGGACACCACCACAGGTTCTTTTACCCACACCAAGGGGAAGCTCCCTCCTCCATAGTGGAGGTGGAGACCATGTGACAACAACTACCACCACGGGCCCCTCGCACACGCAATGCCCCTGCTTATTAACCTTGTAATTAGACATGGCAGCACCAGACCCTAGGACCCTAATCTTACAGTTCCACTTGTCCCCTCTGCTGCTGGTCCCCGAGGACCGCCTCACTGAGGACTCGCATGCACACACATATACATGCGTGCACCCACAGACTACTGGACACCCCATCCAACCAGTCTGTATCTTCAGTATTTTCACTCCTCTATATCTCCATCCTCCTTACCTTCAGGTCCCAGAAAGATCAGCAACACTAGTTCCTCTGCTATTAAGATAAGTAAGGGCACCTGCCTTTTCCTCGGGCACTGAGCTGGTGCAAAACTTTGTTGAAACATTGCTAAAAATCTTTAAGGTTAGGAGCCATGATAGCACACACTTTAATCTCAACACTTGGGAGGCAAAGCCGGGTGATCTCTGTGAGTTCTAGAAGAGCTTGGTCTACATAGCAAGGTCCTGACCAGCCAAGACAACGTAGCGAGACCACATCTCAGGGGGGAAAAATAAAATCACTTTTAATGTTTAAGCTTAAGTCATAAACACTCTTTCTGAAGTTCATTTTCCTGTACATAAGCAAAGATGATGGAGATGGGTAATATGACTCCTTAGTTAGTAGCTATTGGCCTTTCGCGTATTCCTTTTTGCAAAATAAGGAGCAATCTAACAGTCAGTCCAACTACCCATAAGCCAACACCAGCCACCTTAAACACACTGCAGCGGCCTTGACACAACTTTACAACAATCACAGCTGATTGCCATGCCAGTGTAACCTTCTCCGACGGTGTCTGAAACAACTTATGCCAATCTTTTTGATACTGAAACCCTACATAATTCTACAAACATTTCTACCTTAAAACAAACAAACAAACAAAAAAACAAAACATAAAAAAGAACTGCACCCCTAGTTCTCTATTGCTGCAATCTCTTCAGGCCAGGCTGTGATTGGCCAAAACCAAATGCATCCATGACTGTGATTGGTGCCAAATAGCAAGAAGATGATTGGTCCAAACACAAGCCGGTTAAATAAGAAACAAGGTTGTGATTGGTCCAAAGCGAACAGCTGTGTTAGGTCCTGCTATCTCTCCTACGCTTTATAAGCAGGCTACCCCAGCTCCCTGAATGGAAACACTTCCCTATGCTGTCTCCCTCGATAGTGCTGCATTAAGCCCAATAACGGACTTTATCAAATTCTTCCTCCTGTCTGCTTTCAGAAATGTGGGCTGAGCTGGAACCATAAAGAAGTGGAAGAGAAATGGTGGAGATCGTGGTGATCAAGTTGAAGAGCGAAGCTACGGAAGGAGCAAGGTACCTGAAGGTTTGACAGCTGAGAAGGTAGCTGGCCCTGCCACACACCCAGCTAAACCACCATTCAAATACAAAGGCCGAGAATGTGTTACAGACCGTCTCTGAAGTGACCCCTGAAACCCTGAAAGTTACAACCCAAGGAGAAGGAGCTGAGGCCCAAAGAATGATGTCGTTTCAGAAGCCGCAGTGAGTGAGCTTTTCCAACAGTGACTTAGTGTGTGTCCACTTTCTTTTTTTTTATATATATTTATTTATTTATTTATTTATTTATTTTTTATTTTTTTTGTTTTTTCGAGACAGGGTTTCTCTGTGTAGCCCTGGCTGCAGAAATCCGCCTGCCTCTGCCTCCCAAGTGCTGGGATTAAAGGCGTGCGCCACCACCGCCCCACTGCCCGGCAAACACTTTCGAGTGTTTGTGTGCATGTGCAATGTCCTGTGTAGACGCGCGTGCAGACATGCATGCATGCAACAGTAGAGGTTGTTTTCAATCCCTCTACATCTTTTTTTTTTTAATTTAATTAACTTATTTCGTGTATATGTGTGGTGTGTGGGCACACAAGCCACTGTGGACCTGTGGAGGCCTAAGGACAGTTTGTGTAGAGCCAATTCTTTCTTTTCTTCTACCTTTATGCTGGTTGCAAGGATCAGGTTGTAGCTCACCCCTCCAACCATCTCACCAACTCTCTGCCTTATTTCTTTTCTAATATTTATTATTTAAGGATGTATTTATTATATTTATATGAGTACACTGTAGCTGTTTTCATGCACACCAGAAGAGAACATCAGATCCTACTATGGATGGTTGTGAGCCACCATGTGGTTGCTGGGAATTGAACTCAGGACCTCTGGATAAGCAGCCAGTGCTCTTAACCACTGAGACATCTCACCAGCCACCTTCTGCATTATTTTTGAGATAGGTCTCTCACGGAACCTGGGAGGTCACCAATCCAGGGACACTCCTGTTCCTATTTTCTAAACAATGGGATCATGGACATACACCGACACACCAAATTTTTTTAATGTAGGCACCAGGGATTGGAACTCAAGTCTTCTCACTCATAGGGAAGCACTCTACCAACTTAGCCATCACCCTAGCACCAGATGCTCTAGGTACAGATGCTGGAGACAGGATTTACAGATTCCTTATCTGGAGCTAACTGTCCCTCACAAAGTAGATAGTCTGCTTTAGAAGACACACACAACACAGGCATTTGAACATGGGCGCTGTCTTAGTTTGGGTTTTATTGCTGTGAAGAATCACCATGACCAATGCAACTCCTATAAAGAAAATCATATAATTAGGGCTGACTTACCGTTTCAGAGGCTCAGTCCATTATCATCATGGTGGGAGCATGGCTGCATGCAGGCAGACATGGAGCTGGAGAAGGAACTGAGAGTTCTATGTCTTGATCAGGGGGCAGCAGAAGAGAGACTGTGTCACACTGGGCATAGCTTGAGCATAAGAGACCTCAAAGCCCACCCCCATAGTGACATATTTCCTCCAACAATGCCACACCTCCTAATAGTGCTACTCCCACAGGCCACAAATTCAAACACATGAGTCTATGTGGGCCATTCCTGTTCAAACCATCACAGGCAAACACAGCCCCTGGACCAAAGACTGGAGCACACACCGAGACTATTGTGACCACTTATCTTCTGCTCTGAAGCTGCATCAAAAGGTAGAACAGGAACAAAACCCCAGCAATCCCAGTTTCCTGAGCGGGCAGAGCCACCAGAACTTTGGAGATCTTGTATACACGATCTGTTCCTTCTATGTATAAATGAAGTTTTCTACAATCAATGGAAAACGGGAACTGCCCTGTGGAGACTCGCAAGACGCAACAGCATCGTGATAACAGACATCCAGAACTGTGTTTAGCATCATGTGACATTGTTTCTAAAAATCTGTTAAATCTGTGCCCTTTAACACATGACTATCATACTCATTAATTTTTAAGATGTGGGACCATTTATTTAATCAGAGGAGGGGAAAAACCTCTTCCACGGGAAGGATTTCGGTACTTTCCAGTTAGCGTGCTAGGACTGTGATGGGGGGGGGAGGGATGGAAATTTACCAGCCGAAACTTCACCAAAAGCCTTTGCATAATTGATGGATGGTCTGAGCAAAGGATACGTTGAGTTTTGGAAGTACAGCCAGCAACACACTTTTTTACATTTTTGATTTGCATATTCTTCCGAAATGTTCTTGTTAGCTCTGACAGCCAGCTATTGAAGCAAAGTGTCTTAGATGGGACCCTTGGAATCACAGATTCACGAGGCACTAAACCAAGGTGTTTGAAATAATAGAGCATATTCATTCACACCAGCCTCCTAAAATAGGACCATAATTACTAATTTTAAATTGGTAACATTAAATTAGTAATTGTGTTAAATTGTATGCGCCATGGTTTTTTTATTTTTAAAAAAATAAGTAGAAGTTTTTGAACTGCTTCATTTTCATCTCAACCTTGCTTCCATTTGGATATGCTTGACACTGTATTTAATATCTTCCATTAAATAAATCACAAATGTTTGAAGAGACCGAGACCGAGTCTTGCGATAGGCTGGCTGAGCAAAAAAAAAAAAAAAAAAAAAAAAAAAAGATAAAGACCATCAGGCTAAAGAATTTAATTTGCATGCAATTAAATAAGGCACACATGTGCATTTGTGCATGTATTGTGTGCATATGTTCGTGTATGTGCGTGTGCATGTGTGTTTTACTGGGGATTGAACTTAAGAGTCTTGTGCATCCTAGGCATAAACTCTAGCACCCACCTTACCCCTAACCCCTAAAAGGTTTTAGGAGTTTAAAAAAAAAAAATCTGTCTCAGTTAGGGTTTTACTGCTGTGAACAGACAACATGACCAAGGCAACTCTTATAAAGGACAGCTTTTAACTGGGGCTGGCTTACAGGTTCAGAGGTTCAGTCCATTATCATCAAGGTGGGAGCATGGCAGCATCCAGGCAGGCATGGTGCAGGAGGAACTGAGAGTTCTACATCTTCATCTGAAGACTGCTAGCAGAATACTGGCCTCCAGGCAGCTAGGATGAGGGTCTTAAAAGCCCACGCCCACAGTGACACACCCACTCCAACAAGGCCACACCTACTCCAACACAGTCACACCCACTCCAACAAGGCCACACCTTCTAATAGTGCCACTCCCTGGGCAAAACATATACAAACCATCACACTATCAAAAAGAAAATTATAGACATACGAAACAAGTGCAGTTGGCTAGGGTCATAGATGACAATACTCATTTATTTTCTTGACGAGTCTGTGAGGAGAGCCCCACTCCCTCCTTGAGCCCCCAACTATAAAACAGGGAGGAAAGAAATCTGGTTTGGGGGCTGGCAAGGAGAGTCAAATAAAGAGATTTGCATTGCCAGTACTTGGCATATAGCAGCTCCCATCTGAAGGCTCTTCTCTGCCCAGGCAGAACTGCTTGAGTCCCCAACAGTGATCTGCCTCCACCCGCAGATGGGTGCATCACCCTAACCACGGTGAAGGTGAGAGAAAGGAATCACAGAAGAGCTGATGATAGCAGCTCATGTTATACACACACAAGTGCAGTATTTCTGCTGTATATTCCTCCAGAACTTGCTACTCTCTCTCGAAGACACAAGACTGAAGCCATTCTCCCAGGCTTGACTGTCCCCATTCAAAGTATGTTGTAAGTGACCCTCCAGACCCTGAGCTAGGCTAGAACGGACAGCATTTGCCTCTCCGGTTCCCCTGAGCTCTCTGGGGTCTGAACCACTGTGTGAAACTGTAAGTAGACTGCTGTCCTGACAAGAACTTGTGGAGGTACAGCAAGCCAGTAGGCACCATTCTTCCATGGCTCCTGCCTCCATGTTCCTGCCTTGAGGAACTGCCTGATTCTCCTCAGAGGTGGAGAGAGACCTGAAGGCATAAGGTGAAATAAACCCTTTCCTCTCCCAAGTAGTTTTTGGACAGTTTCTCCTCTTCCTCCTCCTCTTCCTCTTCCTCCTCCTCTTCCTCCTCCTCTTCTTCTTCTTCCTCCTCCTCCTCCTCTTCCTCCTCTTCTTCCTCTTCCTCTTCTTCTTCCTCCTCTTCTTCTTCCTCCTCTTCCTCCTCTTCTTCCTCCTCTTCCTCCTCTTCTTCCTCTTCTTCCTCCTTTTCCTCCTTTTCCTCCTCCTCCTCTTCCTCCTCTTCTTCCTCTTCTTCTTCCTCCTCCTCCTCCTTCTTCTTTTTTAATCACAGCAACAAAGAAATGAATCTGGAAGAGCAACCTTCATTTCTTTTCTTTTTTTTTTTTTAAGATTTATTTATTTATTTTATGTGAGTACACTGTTGCTCTCTTCAGACACACCAGAAGAGGGCATCAGATCTCATTACAGATGGTTATGAGCTACCATGTGGTTGCTGGGAATTGAACTCAGGACCTCTGGAAGAGCTGTCAGTGCTCTTAAACCGCCGAGCCATCTCTCAAGCCCCGCAACCTTCATTTCTAAGAGGAGGTTGCTAGGCTACCATGTCCCCTCCCTGCCCCTCACAAGGACCTTTGTTCAATTCCAAGGCAGCCTGGTCATTGCTAAGAGAGCTGTCCAGTGCATAGTCATGAGGTTGGTATCATGTTACTATATTGCACTTAAAGGCAAAAGAAACCACAATAATAATAAAAAGCGACACCATGTCCCCGTTCCTTTAACTTAAGGTAAAAATGGAATCTTAATCAGTCCAAAGCTGGGACAGGTCCCCCCATAAGCCTGGGATTAGAAGCTCAGAACCACAGCAGCCCACATCCTGTGACGTCCGTGACCTTGATGCAGGATGGGTCCTCAAGTGTCTCAGTCATGAGAACCCTGCAAAGCCCGACACCCCGCATGTTACTCAAGATAACAAATGACACTCATCCGGGGACAAAACTGGAATTAAAATGTTCAAGGGGAAAAAAAATCTGCGGCTGAGTTTGATGAGGACGACGTAGATGATCCGCCTTGCGAGTTTATGTCTCAGCACAAGTACAGCTTTGGATTAAAACCCTCAAGCCTAGAAACATAAAACACTGCCCTCCTTGCCGCCTGTCACTTGAAACCCAAGTATTTGGCTTAAGCTCCCCCCTCCCACAGCCCCTGCCCCCACCCCCACCCCCTTTAAGCTGCCTGGCACCTACTTTGCCCCAAGAGTGATTTTTACAAAGTAAAGATATTTATTTCCCAAGTCGTGGAAAATCAGTACCCCTCCAAGTGACTTGTATATGTGAGAAGTTAAAAACTCAAAGTGCTCATCTGTGTCTGTCATGGAGCCTCGGAGCCTCGGGGTCAGGACACCACCTGGCTGAGACCAATGCCTGACTCCCTAAGAGGCCCACCCTGAGACAATACCCACCTTACAAACATAACTGCGTCGTTTTGCGTCTGCCTTAGTCATTTTTCTGTGGCTGTGACAAAACACCCTGATAAATCCTGGGGGCGGGGGGGGCACAAGGGAGGGGTTATTCTGCCTCATAATCTAAGTGTACAGTCTATCGTGGGGGTCGGGGTGGGGAGAGACGAGGATTGCAGGGGCTTGAAGCGGCTGATCACATCTGCTGAATTAATGAATGCCTATGGCTGCTTAGCTCTCTTTCCCCCCTTATACAGTCTGGGATCCCAGCCAGGAAATAGCCCACCCACAGTTGGGTGGGTCTTCCCACCTCCAATAAGTCAATTAAGATAATCTACTAGAGGCATGCCCGGAAGCCTGTCTCCCGGGTGATTCTATAGTCTGTCAATTGACTGTTAACACTGGCCATCCCAAGGTCATGAACAGTCCCTCTGGGTCAAGTCAAATGACAAAGAAGAGAAGGATCCCAGCCATAGGACTCCCTATTCTGCTCCTCCTGGCAAGGTAAGGGTCTGTCCTGCTCCCTACCTCTTTCTCTTCCCTGTTCGTTCCATCTTCCTTCCACATGCTGTACTTCTCTAGGCTGTCTGAAGGTGCGTGCCCATCATGTGAATAACATGTAGATTAAAATAAAAACAACCTGAAAGTAAACGTCCCATAAATGTCCTGACAGCACCCCAGAGAGATTGCTGTTATTGAAATGAACATGTGTCAAGACATTGATATTGTGGGGTGTCTCAATCACCTCTACGTGGGTGTGGATGCTTTGTGGGTGTGGCCCTGCTGCTCTCCAGTCTGCCTAGGTGAACTACTTCCCCGAGTAGAAGGGTAAATATAAGAATAGATTCGACCTGCTACCTATATTTCTGGAGGCCCTGCGGCCACAAGCATACTTAAGATGGACCTCTAGTCTCCCATCCCTTCAGGGGTGATGTCACACTAGCATCAAATGGTACTCAAGAGGCAGAGATCTCTCTGTGAGTTCAAGGCCAGGCCTGATTGAATTATGAGTTCCAGGACAGCCAAGGCTGCATAGAGAAACTCTATCTAAAAGAGAGGGGTGGGGAAGGGAGGGGAGAGTACTGGTGTTTTAAAGATTCATGATGGCCTGGCGGTGGTGGCGCACACCTTTAATCCCAGCACTTGGGAGGCAGAGGCAGGCGGATTTCTGAGTTCGAGGCCAGCCTGGTCTTCAGAGTGAGTTCCAGGACAGCCAGGGCTACACAGAGAATCCCTGTCTCGAAAAACCAAAAAAAAAAAAAAAAAAAAAAAAAAAAAAAAATAATAATAATAATAATAATAATAATAAAATAAAAATAAAATAAAAAATAAAATAAAAATAAAAATAAAAAAACAAAGATTCATGATGTAAGCCTCCTGCTTCATTCTGGGAGGCTTTAGGAAGCAGGACCTGTCCAGTTGAGTGGGAGTTGCCACTGGCATATTTACAGTTTGATGCTGACTGTGTCTGTGGTGGTTTGAATAGGTTTGGCCCCCATAGATTCATGTGTTTGAATGGTTGATCCATGAGAATGGCCTTGTTGGAGTGGGTGTGGTCTTGTTGGAGTGGGTGTGGCCTTGTTGGAGTGGGTGTGGCCTTGTTGGAGTGGGTGTGGCCTTGTTGGAGTGGGTGTGGCCTTGTTGGAGTGGGTGTGGCCTTGTTGGAGTGGGTGTGGCCTTGTTGGAGAAGTGTGTCACTGTTAGGTTGGGCTTTGAAGTCGCTTTCTGCTGCCTTCAGTAGAACTCTCAGCTCCTCCAACATCATGTTTGCCTGCACTCTGCCATGCTTCCTGCCATGATGATAATGGATTAAACCTATGAAACTGTAAGCCAACCGCAATGAAATATTTTCCTTTATAAGAGTTGCCTTGGTCAAGGTGTTTCTTCACAGCCATGGAAACCCTAACTAAGACAGAAACATATCCATGGCTCATAACTGTCTGAGGAAGCTGTGGTGTCACCTACTCCACACAGACAACAGATTTTTGCCACTGTGGATGACTTCCCCCCATCCAGAATGGTGATGTCTCTCTCTACACCTACTTCTGACATGGATGAGGTACACAGCAAAAAAAAGCAGTGATATACGTGTGAATCCATCCAGAGGTCTCTTTTCTCCCCTGGCATCTTCTCCCCCAAAATTGCCACAAAAGCTTCGACAGCAGGAACGAAGGATAAAGAGAGCTGGGAGCTATCTCAATGGTCCAAAGCAGGCAGAGCAGTCAACTGAGAAGGGACAGAGAGAAAGAATGGGGTTAGAGGCGTAACCAAATCCAAACTGGGTTCTTCTAAACGATTGACAGAAATAGGCAGAGAAACAGACAAGGAAAGGAAATGATAAGTTATTTCTCTGCTGGTGAAATGAACCAATTCAAACCAGATTAGATTATATTATATGCAGGTTTATTGGGAGGCCAGGGAAGTCACAGTGGGAGGAGGTGGAGGAGAGAGAGAGAGGAGGCAGGGGGGAGAAGAAGAGGAGGAAGAGGAAGAGGAAGAAAGAAAGATTGCACATACAGAGAGGGAGAGGAAGGGAGGGAGGAAGAGAGGGGAGGAGGGAAGGAGGGAGGCAGAATGACAAAAAAAATCTGGATTATATAGGAAAGAGACTCTGGGAAAAGGGCAGCCCGGCCCTTTGAGCTGGAACGTTCAGTATTGGGGACCTGGGTATGCCAGGTAGAGACTGAGGGATGCTGGGAGAACCTGGAAGTCAGATCTGCTTTGGTATGTAAAATATGCACCTCAGCACCTAGTCCTGGGGTCTGAAACCAAACATCAGAAACAGTTGCTACAGCTGTCAGCCCTAAGAACTGAACAACCCCGACAGTTCTTTGGCTATTGTTTGCATACAAGAAGATTCAGGAAGTTGGGTGTCAGAAGCAATGGATCCATCTACTGAGACCACCACAAGCAGCAGATACCAGGACATTAAAAGTTACGGTATGTAGTTTAGATGTGCAGTCTTCCTGTCTAGCCCATTTGTTGGCTTGATAACTGTCACCTTAAGGAAGAGTAAATGTCTTCTATGTGCATGTGTGCTCAGTCAGAAAACAGAGACAATCATCCTTGACATGGCCAGAGCTCCTCACAGAACCCGCGTGGAGACGCTCCTCCCCCGCCCCCACCCCAGGGCAGTACACAGTACAGATGTATCATTACCAAATGACAAAATAAAGATGGTACACCATCACCAAGTCATCAAATTGAGAAGGAAAAAAAAAAGCATGTGGCCTACTCAATAAATAGGGGAAGAAAACATTTTAAAATATCCATTCTGTTTGTGATTAAAAAAAAAAAAAAAAAAAAAAAGCAAACTGTCATGAACGGAATTTCCCAGGAAGACGTTGTTGTTCCCATTGAATTTTTCTGCAAGGCTGACTGACTGATTAGCACCTCGGTGATTGTACAGAGGTTGGAATGTTGCCACTCCAGAACCTAATTAAAATTTCTCTTGGGCTATCATCCCTTAATAGCCATCCTTTACCCACCTCTGTGGGTGACGTAACATCCTGTGACTAACAGACAGATGAGCCTTTTGGAATGTATTAAATTAACGAAGCCCTGCTTTCCTTTTTTTTTTTTTTTTTTTTTTTTTTTTGGTTTTTTGAGACAGGGTTTCTCTGTGTAGCCCTGGCTGTCCTGTCCTGGAACTCACTCTGTAGACCAGGCTGGCCTCGAACTCAGAAATCTGCCTAAAGCCCTGCTTTCCACAAACTAAAATACTAAGACCGTCATCAGGCAGCATCTGAGGTCTAATAGCTAAGATCTCCCAGCGCTGCTGACATTTCCACCACTTAAAGTACTTAAAAATTGCCTTGATTCATGACTTTATCTTTCTTTCTTTCCTTCTTTCTTTCTTTATTTATTCTTGAGATAGGGTCTCACTATGTAGCCCTGATTGGCCTGGAACTCATTATGTACACTAGGCTGGACTTGAACTCACAAAGATCTGCCTGTCTCTGCCTCCCAACTACTAAAGGTGTGCACCACCATGCCTACCTTGATCTATGACTTTTTGTTGTTGTTGTTCTGTTACTATAAAAACTCTGTTAGACTGTTACCATGCTAGGACATGAAAGTTTGGGTAAACTAAAATCTGTGCTCTTGAGTCATGGTCAATTTTTTTTGCTTCAGAATAAACTATCTCTTTAGCCTCTTTGAGGTGAGAGCAGTGGTTTTATATCTACACTGACTTGATTCTGTCTATGAAGAAGCTCATAGCTTCTCAGTGAGACCCACACGGGCGCAGATGTGGTCTCTGTCCATGGTGCTGCAACAGTTGCTGTCAGAAGAAAGGACAAACCACAGCCCTTATTGCACACCACACAAAGATGGATTTGAAGTGGATCATAAATGGGAAGAGAGGAGGGACAGACATCACAGAGCCTCGAGAGAAGCACAGAAATTGTTTTTTGACCTTGGTATTGGTGGAGGCTCCTCAGGCAGGATAAAAAATGATACTAATAGCAAAATCAGAATCAACAGATAGGATAGCATCAAGATGAAAAACCCCCGCTTAGCAGAAGACACCACAGAGAAAATGCAATCACAGATCCTGGCTGCTGAAGACACCATCGGCAGCACAGTTGTAAGACAGAGAACTTCCATCCAGATAAGAAAAGATAATCCAATAAAGCCGGCAGGCTTCACCAGAGCAAGCCCACATGGGCAATGTAAGTGGTGGTGCGGAGACCACTCCGTGGGTAGAAAGAAAGATTTATTGGGGATCAAACTGCTGAGGCCATCTCTCAGGGGTGGGGGACAATAGTGAAGAGAAAACTGGCAGAAGAGCAAGCAGATTTTATATGACGGTCAGCAGGACAGGAATTTGCACTGATGTAGATGGTCTAGATTGAACAGGAACTGTTTCAGGATAGTTACTTTCCTAGTGAACATTAGAGCCAAGGTCACCAGCACTGCCATGTGGGGTGTGTGTGTGTGTGTGTGTGTGTGTGTGTGTGTGTTTCTGTGTGTCTGTGTCTGTGTGTGTTTGTGTCTGTGTGTGTGTTTGTGTCTGTGTGTGTGTGTCTGTGTCTCTGTCTCTGTGTGTTGAGTATGTGTGTATCTGTGTGTGTCTGTGTGTGAGTGTGTGTGTATCTGTGTGTCTGTGTGTATGAGTGTGTGTGTGTATCTGTGTGTGTGTATGTCTGTGTGTGTCGTGTGTGTGTATCTGTGTGTCTGTGTGTGTGAGTTTGTGTATCTGTGTGTGTGTGTGTGTGTGTATCTGTGTGTCTGTGTGTGTGAGTGTGTGTATCTGTGTGTCTGTGTGTGTGTGTCTGTGTGTGTGAGTGTGTGTATCTGTGTGTCTGTATGTGTATGTATCTGTGTGTCTGAGTGTGTGTGTGTATCTGTGTGTGTATGTGTGTGTGTCTGTGTGTGTGAGTGTGGTCTGTGTGTGTGTGAGTGTGTGTATCTGTGTGTCTGTGTTGTGTGTATCTGTGTGTCTGTGTGTGGAGTGTGTGTATCTGTGTGTCTGTGTGTGTGTGTGTATCTGTGTGTCTGTGTGTGTGAGTTGTGTATCTTGTGTCTGTGTGTGTGGTATCTGTGTGTCTGTGTGTGTGAGTGTGTGTATCTGTGTGTCTGTGTGTGTATCTGTGTGTCTGTGTGTGTGAGTGTGTGTGTATCTGTATGTCTGTGTGTGTGTGTGTGACTGTGTGTATCTGTGTGTCTCTGTGTGTGTCAGTGTGTGTGTGTATCTGTGTGTTTGTGTCTGTGTGCGCGAGCGTGCGTGTGCATGTGCGTGTGTGTGTGTGTGTGTGTGTGTGTGTGTGTGTTCGCACACTTGAGCATTGAATCTGACGGTTAATAAGCCCATAAAAAGTCATACAAAAACCACTATTACTTATCTGGGAAAATTCCGCTCACCACCCTGGATAACTAAAACTACAAACTGATAAGACTAAGCGTAGGCAAAGATTTACAATGATGGGAACTCTCATACCTTGGTGGTGGCAAAGAGGCACAGACACTACACAAAACCTTTGAGAGTTCCCAGCAAAGCTTGACATTATTTCCACTCCATAGCTCAGCACTTCTACCCCAAGGCAATTGCTGCCCCCAAAGAAGTAGATGCTTCTGCCCACAAAAAGCCTTGGCAACATGCTCACGGCAGTCTTCCTCGAGTATTAGGAGCCTGGTTAGTGCCTGCATTCAGCAACAGGAGTATGGACACTCGAATAGAGTTCACCCACAGTACAAACACTACTCAGCTATCTCAAGTGTAAGTAGGCCACACGTGATACTCAGAGATCAGAGTAAATGAAAGAGGTCAAACCCAAATGAATATACATTTCATGTGACATAAAGAAAGCTTGAAGTAAGCCAGGTGGTGGTGGTGACATATGTCTTTAATACCAGCATGCAGGAGGCAGAGGTAGGTGGATCTCTACGAGTTTGAGGCCAGCCTGGTCTATAGAGTGAGTTCCAGGACAGCAAGGACTAAACAGAGAAAACCCCTGTCTCAGGGGAAGGAGGGAAAAGAAAGAGAGAGAGAGAGAGAGAGAGAGAGAGAGAGAGAGAGAGAGAGAGAGATAGCAGCAAGAAAGCTTGAAGCTAGAAACTGGAAATTGGAATAGGAGGACACTATTGCCCAGTGGGAGGGGGGAGGACATCCAAGGAGCAAAGATGCTATTTGCAAGAGTAGAGCATGATGCAGACTACTGAGATCACCATGCTGTATGGATGGACAGATGGATGCATGCATGGATGGATGGATGCATGCATGGATGAATGGACAGACAGATGGATGGATGGATAAATGGATAAATGAATGGATGGATGGATGGTGAGTAGATGGGTGGGTGGATGCATGGATGGACAGATGGATAAATGGATGTATGGATGGATGAAAAGATGAATAGATAGATAGATGCAAGGATAGATGGATGGATGGATGCCTGGATACATGGATGCATGATGGATGCACAGATGCATAGATGGATAGATGAATGCATTTTCTTGCTTGTAAATATATTTAAAAGCAAACAAGCAGTCCTCAAAACCCAGGCACAAGGGACATAGTGAGGCTGTCTCAAAATAAATAAATGTTTAAATAAATAAATTTTAAATGGATTAAGTCTACTCTGACTTGTTTGGGGTTGTTTTTCCTCTCTGCTTTCCCAAGATACTACTGATACATATGAACTGCACATAAGCCAAACTTTACAGTGTGATGACCTTTGGAACATTCTATCCATCACCCCAAGTTTCCTCCTGCCCCTGGTAGCCCTCCTTTATGTCTTCCCATGTCCCTAGACAGACATCATGTGCTTCCGGCACTGTGGACATTTGCAGAGCTTAGTGTTTTTGTGTACGGAAGAATTGCATCTGTCTGACCTTTTTTGGACCAGAGGTGATCATTCTGAAATTCATTGTGAATGGCTTGAATCAGTTCCATTCCCTTTATCTTATTGTTGTTACCTGCTCATTTATCAAGGAACCTTTGGGTGTTTTTTAGTTATAGGCTATGAATTCAGTTCTATGAATGAAGTTGCTTAGGACATTCTTGAACAAGTCTGTTGGTGTTTTTGTTTGTTTTGTTTACTATTTTATTCTGTACCTTATTCTATACCTCTTCCTCCCTTCCAACGATTATTCCACCCTGATCCTTTCCACCACCACCCCAACTCTAGGTAGGAGAGAAAGAGGGTTAGAGGGAAAGGGGACATAGACCTCTATAGGCTATCACCTGCTGATTAGGAATGTTGGATTCCTTGGAGAAAATCCAATCTTCCATCACTATCATCAGAATATCCTCCAGTCTAGCAAATCAGCAATAGCAAAAGCAGCAGCTGGACAAACCAGCAGCAGCAGGGGGAGCTGAAGGGGGAGCCACAAGGGGAGCAGGCAAGGGGAGCTACAGAGGCTGTGGGCAGGGGGAGCCATAGAGGGAGCAGCAGTCACCATGGACCCCCTCAGGGCTCTCCCATTTATACCCTGTCCAGACTCCCAGAATTAAACTATCTGAAGCTGGCAAAAATCACATCCCTGCCAGTGCATGAAGCAAATCATAATCACCTGCTGTGAAGCAGCCTCTTACCCCACATCTGGGATTAAAACAAAAATATAGTCACATAACATAACTGGGTTTTTAAAGAAACCAAAATTTTCGCTACACAAGTCTTTCTTATGAGCACGTGGTGTTATTTCTCTCAGGAAGTCATGGTGACAGAAATGGTTGGGCTTTGGGACAGGTCTGAGGTGGCAGGACTAGGACTCTCCTCTGGTACCCTGCCCCACCCCCTCTGCCAGGTCTTCACCACAGAGCCTTTGCCTCACAAAACCACAGATTTTTGTTTGTATGATTTATTGTTCTGTTTTGAGATAGTGTCTCACTATATAGCCTTGGCTGTCCTAAAATCCCCTCTGTAGACCAGGCTAACCTCAAACTCACAAAGATTCACGTACCTGCCTCCGTCTCCTGAGTTCTCGGGATTATTCCCGATTATTCCACCCTGATTCTTTCCACCACCACCCCAACTCTAGGTAAGAGAGAAAGAGGGTTAGAGGGGAAAGGAGGACATAGACCTCTATAGGCTAAATATGGGTGCCCATAGAAGCCATAGATGTTAGATACCCATAGAGCTAGAACTGCAGGCTGTTGTGAGACACTAGACTTGAGTGCTGGGAGTCAAATTCAGGTCTTCTGCAGGAGCAGCACATACCTTTAACCACTGAACCATCTCTTCAGCTTCCAACCTACAAATCTTGATGGTTCCTGAGAGAAGGTCAGACCACCTTTAGAGTCCAAAAGAGATATGAGAGCTAAGGCTCATGAGTTAACAACAACAACATAAAAGCCTACATCCTCTTCAGCTATTCCTGTCTGGGAAAGTATCAAGGTCCTCAAGACTAGTGATACAGCCTCTCTTGCTGTAGCAGTGACTTGGGGAAGATTATAGGTTCTTCCCTGAGGCAGTCACACTTGTAACTGGACAAAGATGGCCACATTTGTATCAAGGCAGTTACACTTGTAACTGGACAAAGATGGCCACGTTTGTATCATTGTAAGATCAGAGGGAGAATAAAGCCTGGTCCAGCTATTTCCTCCCATCCAGGGTTTGTTATCCAGCCTTCACCACACAAATTGTGCATGTTATTTCCCAATGCACTTGTCTTCCCCTCATTGATTTCCCCCTCTATTTAATGCTGTAAATGAGGGAGGTAGCTCTGAGGGAACAGGGACAAAGCTGGGGATAGAGTAAACTCAGTGAATAGTGAGGACTTAGAAGTGGAGAATGGCAGTAATTTCAGCAAAGCCACATCCTTCAGTTACCAGCTCCTTCCTCCAAGCAAGAAGCTCTAGGATTGGTCCTGCATCTGATGTTGACCAAGAGATGCTCTTGGGATACAGGTGAATGAGACATATGCTCCATATTGGTATGACAGGCGGGGGCTTCATGACATAGCTACAAGATGGTCTGAAGAAAAAGAAGAAACACTATGGAGGGAGATGTGTAGGCTTAGATTTTTTTGAACCTATTTTAATTATGGTTCTTTAATGCTTCAACCTTTCTTCTAGCCCACCACCCACCAGAGGTAAGGGAAAAAGAAAGGTTAATAGGAAATGGGGTTTGTCGACCTGTTTAGAAGTAGTTCTTTGAGGCAATTTCAATCTTCATGGTCAGAAGTCCAATCTTCTAGCAAAACACCAAACCCGAATCAGCAGTATCTGGATCCAGAAGAAACCATGAGGCTTTGCCAATCAAGCATGAGTCCACGGAAGTGGCAAGAAGCAGCCAGAATACCACCAGATGTTCTTTGTGTGTGTTTTTTCTCTCTATGGAAGTTATGACAAGTGAAGATTAGCAAAGAAAGCAAGGTGAACCAGTGCAAGAGTGTGGTCATGGAAGACCAGCCTCAGTGAAGCCTAACAATGACCAGCAAAGAGTTGCAAGGCGAACCAATGCCAGAGCATCGTCTACTGTCTATTGGGTTATCCTATTTTTGTTGTTGTTTTGTTTTTTTGTTTTTTGGTTTGGTTTCGTTTGGTTATTTTGGATATTTTATTTATTTACATTTCAGCTGTTATCCTCTTGCCTCATTTCCCCCCAGACACCCCTTCCCATTTCCCCTCCTCCTGCTTCTATGAGGGTGTGTCCCCACCCGCCCACCTCCGTTGGGCTATCCTTACACTCTTTTCAAACATCACTCACCTTTCAAGCATCTGCTCCAGCAAAATATCACATGCCCTTTCATCAGGCAACTTCCAGGAAAAACATCACATGACATAACTAAGTCTTCAAAAGAAACCAAAAGTTTCCACTTCAGAGAAGTCTGAATCTAGACAGGACATGACCTCTTGGAATGCAACGGCAAACCTGGCAGAAACATGTGCCCTACTCATATAGATGCCCTGAGTTCCTAGGTCTTGAGTCAGCTTTCTTGCCCCACAAAGCAGGTAGATGATAGCTAGAAGCCCCATATAGCTCCCTGGGCTTTGCATGTTTCCATAAAAAGCTGCCCATGAATATATGTCTATTGGTATGATGGACACCTCACATTGTATGCCAGGCTTTCTTGTGGGCTTGTGTACTCACTAGCAAAAGTGGCATATATTAAAGAAACAGAAAACCATGCCGCACTATTTTCCAAACTATGCTTGTCTTCCCCTTCATGGATTTTTCCCTCTATGAGATGCTACAAATGATGGAGCTAACTCTGGGGGCAACCGTTTGATGTCTGCTTGGAAGATGCAGAGACACACACTCTTTAGGACAAGACGGTTCTCTAGACTCTGCCTCAGCTTTAGCACTCCTGGCTGTTGGCACTGCACATGGACTGGCAGTAGATGACTACATAGAGCATCTGCTCCTAGATCTGCCGTGACATGGGGACACAGCGAAAGGGTCTGAAACCATGTGCTGTGGTCCTAGCAGGCATGGATGGGGTAGACCCCCGTCCCATCTGCAAAGCTGCAGCCCACCAGGATATATCTATTGCAGTCAGCTCCTAGTTCCCCTCATACATGTTCCAGATAGGAACAGAGAGCTTGGTCATTCCTTCCAGCACATTCTCTGCCTCAGAAGCTTCAAGGGACCTAGAACTTGCCCTTGCACACACCTAGGTCCCATATGCTTTATTCACTTATGTTCTGAATATTTCATGGGTCCTTCCTCCCCAGAGACCTAAGAGCACTCTCAGAATGGGATACAAATGCACAGCCTGTCCTTGTCAGCCGCTACTCCTTCAGAGAGCGGAATGAGCAGCTTCCACTCAAATTAGAATGATCTGTCTTGCCAAGCAGAAGCCTGCTTCTAGGCTTTTGTGTTTTGAAGGCATTGCCTTAAAAAGCTTTAAATTAAATAAATGTTTGTGCAGTAGGTAAGGAAAGTACAGAAGGTCTGCTGAAGAGCCAATTCTTGGCTACAGGGTTCTGCTACAATGTTGTAAAGATGCAAGACATGTTTCTCTCTGGAGTTGCAGCACACACCAGGCTCAGCAGACAACTGCAGAGCCTCCCAAACTGAAGCTACCTCCCTTGCTACATCTGGCTCTGGGAGACTAACAGTGCCTTCACTCACTGTGAGATTCAGTCCCCTGGAGAGGACAATGGGACTGTCACCCACCACAGTTAGCACAGCCCACTCCTTTCTGTCTATACTGTCCTTGAGTCTCTAGAACACATCTATGGCTGAGACAATGCCCAGTGGTATCCTGGATGCTCAGTCAGGGCATCTAAAGGGGAAACAGGATTCACTGGAAACACAGTGGATTACATGGGCAAACCCATTATACCCGCACACCAATCATTTAAGCATGCACATACACATAGTCACACAGGTATGCTCATACACATGCACATGTACACAGGGGCCAAATGGAATTCACTACACAGCACTAACCAACCCAAGGTTCCATAGGTGTGGGTCCTGTCTACAGAGGCTGACCAGCTCACCTGTCACAACTAGAAAAGCTGAGGGAACTACTTTAATGTGTCCACTCGAAAACAACGGAGACTTCCTAAAGCAATGGAAATGCTTAGGACTGAGGCCTGAAAGACAAGGAAGACAAGGATGGCGAGCTGACTAGAGGACCTTGAGCCCTGAGGCAGAGCAGCAGACCTGACAACAAAACTGGGGGTTGAACCATAGAGGGGAGATCAAAGACTAAACACCAAGGAGTGGAGGAGCAGGAGGACCAGGAGGAGCAGGACAGAGGAAGGTACAAGAGTCCAGGACAAGGGTCAGAGATGCTCCAGGTAGGAACTCAGGGGATAGCCAAATCCAACCCTTCCAGAGTCCTTGGTGATTTACTAGCCAAGAATTTCCTATCCTAAGTGTAAATGTGGATGACATAGGTGATCCTAAGGTTTCACACCTATCACAAGAACACTTTTAACGGAAAAGACCAGGAACCCAGATCTGGTGATGCTTAGTTCAAATACCTGGTAGTGCAGGCCTCTCAATCCAGGTATTTGAAAGGCCAAAGAGAGAGGATCAGATTCTCAATACCTCCTTGAGCTACAAGTGAGTTCAAGGCCAGCCTTGGAAAACTTAATGAGATCTTGTCTTGAGTTTTCATATTACTAATTTTTATTTGTTTATCTTGGATGTATATGTGTATATCCCTCCCTGTGTATGTGTACATGCCATGGCACGAATGCGAACGTCAGAGGATGATTTACAGGAGTCCATTCTCTGCTTCTACTACGTGAGTCCTAGGGATGTAATTCGGGTCTTGATAGCTTAAAAAGTTTTACTTTGTTTTCTTAATAAAAAGAGAAGGCTGGGAACACAGCACAGTCATAGTGTATCACCTAGCATTTTCTGAAACCCTATGTTTAATTCTCAGTATCACAGGGGGCAAAGAGAAAGAGGGAGAGAGGGAAGAAGGGAGGGAAGGAGGGAAGGAAGGAGGGATGGAGGGAGGGGGAAATGTCAAGGACAACAAAATGAAAATCAACAAGGAAGGTGTATTGTCTGGTTTTGTGTGTCAACTTGACACAAGCTGGAGTTATCACAGAGAAAGGAGCCTCCCTTGAGGAAATGCATCCATGAGATCCAGCTGTAAGGCATTTTCTCAATTAGTGATCAAGGGTGGGAGGGCCCATTGTGGGTTGTGCCATTCCTGGGCTGGTAGTCCTGGGTTCTATATAAAAGCAAACTGAGCAAGTCAGGGGAAGCAAGCCAGTAAGTAACATCCCTCCATGGCCTCTGCATCAGCTCCTGCTTCCTGACCTGCTTGAGTTCCTGTCCTGACTTCCTTTGGTGATGAACAGCCATGTGGAAGTGTAAACTGAATAAACCCTTTCCTTCCCAACTTGCTTCTTGGTCATGGTGTTTTGTGCCAGAATACAAACTTTAACTAAGACAGAAGGTAAGAGAGAATCAGCTATGAAGAGACTACTGTGTCATCACCAATAACCAGCTCTGAAGGAGGAAGTGGGTCCCAGAAGTAGGCTTGAGGGTGAAGAAGGGAGGCAAGCAGAAGCAAACCTCAGAGGGAATGACAAAATTAAAACAAAGTTGAGAACACTAGCGCCCTGGGTAAGTTTGGAAAATACCGCTGAAGAGTCCACGGTCCTTAGGGATCTGGCCTGAGATGACAGCGTGATTTACACCAAACTAAAGCTGTTCCGACCCAATCCCAAGGGTAACCACGAAAGAATCATAATTTATAACTAGCCAGATCCAAGAGGATGATACACATGGAATAAGAGTAATCAACGCAAAAGACCAAGGAACAGAGAACGTGGGGAAAAGGAAGAAGCACTATGCGCTTAAGCCATGTTGTTGATTAAAATGCAAAGAGCCATGTTTCAGCTAAAAGGTGAGCCTTGTGAGACTGTGTTGGGCAGGACACACGTCCTGACAAAAAGGTGTGAGGAGGAGGTGTGAGTAAGAGGAGGACAAGGCAGAGCGGGCATCATCACACAGGTGGGGAAAAAGCAGGCATCATCACACAGGTGGGGGCAGAGTGGGCATGCACCACACAGGTGGGGGCAGAGTGGGCATGCACCACACAGGTGGGGGTAGAGTGGGCATGCACCACACAGGTGGGGGCAGAGCAAGTATGCATCACACAGGTGGGGGCAGAGTAAGCATGTACCACACAGGTGGGGGGCAGAGTGGGCATGCACCACACAGGTGGGGGGGCAGAGCAAGTATGCATCACACAGGTGGGGGCATAGTGGGCATCATCACACAGGTGGGGGCAGAGTGGGCATGCATCACACAGGTGGGGGGCAGAGCAAGCATGCATCACACAGGTGGGGGACAGAGCGGGCATCATCACACAGGTGGGGGACAGAGCGGGCATCATCACACAGGTGGGGGGCAGAGTGGGCATGCATCACACAGGTGGGGCAGAGCGGGCATCATCACACAGGTTGGGGACAGAGCGAGCATCATCACACAGGTAGGGGCAGAGTGGACATCATCACACAGGTAGGGGGAGAGCAGGCATCATCACACAGGTGGGGGGCAGAGTGGGCATGCATCACACAGGTGGGGGCAGAGCGGGCATCATCACACAGGTGGGGGCAGAGCGGGCATCATCACACAGGTAGGGGCAGAGTGGACATCATCACACAGGTAGGGGCAGAGCGGGCATCATCACACAGGTGGGGGGCAGAGTGGGCATGCATCACACAGGTGGGGGGCAGAGTGGGCATGCATCACACAGGTGGGGGGCAGAGCGGGCATCATCACACAGGTGGGGGCAGAGTGGGCATGCATCACACAGGTGGGGGCAGAGCAAGCATGCATCACACAGGTGGGGGCAGAGCAAGCATGCATCACACAGGTGGAGGGCAGAGCAGGCATCATCACACAGGTGGAGGGCAGAGCAGGCATCATCACACAGGTGGGGGCAGAGTGGGCATGCATCACACAGGTGGGGCAGAGCGGGCATCATCACACAGGTGGGGGGCAGAGTGGACATGCCTCATCACATAGATGGGGGCAGGGTCTGGACCCCTGAAAAGTAGGGGGCATGATGCACTTGGGCAGCTATTCTACAGGAAAACGTGACTGAGTCCATTTGCATGCAGTAGTCTCCAAATACAGAAAGCAAAGTTGCAAATCTGAGGGGGATAGACACATTTATAGTTTTGTAGAAAACTTCAAAGCTCTACTTAGTAACTGACAGAACACAAAGCTAAGCATAGCAAGGAGAGACCGTGTGTAAATCAGACCAGGTTGGCAAAGATTATCATGTGTGACAACCTCACAGTGGTGGGGGGCAGTCAAAGCCCCTAGCCCTATCAGCTGCTGCCTCCAAGTTTCCCTAACCAGAGCCTGCCTTCCATTTGGTGAGGCCTATGACATCTCTACACAGAGTCACATGACCCAGCTCCCAAGCATAGCTTTCCAGTTAATGGGAACAGAGTACAGTCTCTGAGGCTGAGTAAGTATTTGTAGCTTCTGTAACTGGAAGGAAGACAACTAGGCAGAGACAGAAAGAACACAACAAAGATTAGAGAGACATCCTCACAGGCTTCTCTTAAAGGTCTCAAATGGACACCAGAGTAGGATCCCCCAATAGGAATAGGGAAATGGGTTTATTTCCTGAAACCCCAGAATGTACCATCCTGGGTATAGCTGCAGCCTGTGGGGCCCACAATGGGGTGCGGTTCCCAAGAGCTTCTGAATGGACAGGCTGTGGCAGCCGGAGCCCAGGTCTGACCTAAGGTCTAGTCCAGCGGTTCTCAGCCTTCCTGATGCTCCAACCCTTTAATACAGCTCCTCAGTGTGTGGTGAGCCCCCCCCCCCAACCACACAATGACTTCTGTTGCTACTTCATAACTGCAGTTTTGCTACTGTTACGAATCATAATGCAAACATCTGATATGCAGGATGTCTGATATGTGAGCCCTAAAGGGGTCACGGCCCACAGGTTGAGAACCACTGGTCTAGGAGAAAGTATGGTTGGATCTGTTCCCCTTCGGCCCCGCCTCTAATCAGGAAGCAGGCAGAGCACGTGACCTTTTTTGCTGTGTCTGGGCTCCTACCCCAGTACTGTCCAGCATGTAAAAGGGCAGAGAGCAGTAATGCTACAGAGATCCTGGACCTGTCCAACCCCTATCGACTCCCTAGATACCTTCTCAGGACAGAACACATCTCTCCGCGTTATCCCTACAGAGGGGAATGGAGGCAAGGACATTTTTTTTTTCAGATCTCTGGTTTTCCACTGGCACATTGACTCTCAGACACACCATTCCAACAGAGAATCCCTGACTCACCATGGCAGACAAGCTGTTCACAGTTTCTAAAGCTTGACCGAGGAGCTTCGAGGAAAGAAAAGGCAAGTTCCCAGAGCCCGTACAGCATCTGAGTTCAGAGGTTCAAGGACTCTTGGGAACAAGCATCCTTGTTTTAAAAGATAACAGTGAGTCTGGAACCCACAGGGACCTTGAATAGAGACATCTGAACTGAAAGAACCAAACCCTCAGAGGAAACCTTTCCTTCAGACCCAGCTAAGTGGTCAGGAGAAGTTAAAAACAGAAAGGAAGAGCCTGCTCTGGCAGCCAGCATGAGACCTGAGTCACCTCCCAGAATCCCAAGATAGAACGTGGCTCAGTGTGGCCCTGAGCTGCCAGTGTCCTCTGGAAAAGATGCTTAATAAACAAGAAAAGGTATTGGGCTGGGGATGTAGTTCTGCTAATAGAGCACCTGCCTAGCATGGGGGAAACCCTGAATTAGAACTTCAGTACCCCAGAGACTGAATATGGTAGCTTATGCCAGCTCATAGCAAGTTCAAGGCCAGCCTGGGATACATGAGACCCTGTTCAGAGGGGGTGGGAAAGAGAAGAGGAGAGGAGGTGAGAGGAGGAGAGAAGGTACTTAAAGATAGGAGATCATCGAAACCAAGAAGCAGACACAGACACAAAATTAGAACTAAGAAAAGGATGGGTGGACTTGAAACCAGTGAAAAAGTTAGCAACAAATTCTACACAGACGTGCATGAAATCTGACCGTGCTGGGTATCAGTCAATTTCTCCATTCTGTGACAGAATGCCCTACAGAAACAAATTAAGGGAGAAAGGAGGTATTTAATCTCATGGTTGACAGCCTACAGCCCCTCTTGGCAGGGAAAGGGCAGCAGCCGGAGCAGCTGTGGCTATGGCCACAGGACACTGAAGTAACCCGTTACATCATCGTTGTACTAGTCAGAAGTCAGACTGCTCAGCCAGAACTTGGGCTGGGCTAAGTCTCATATGACCTCCCACTGACCCAGGCCACATACCTCCTAAAGTTTCCACAGCCTTCTAAAACAGTTCCACTAGCTGTGGAAACTCATTAACATGTAGGGGACCTTTCATACTCAAATGCTAACTACACAGTTGAAAAAGGCCACAGGCCCATAGCACAGAAGGATGGAGATGAGAAATACCTCATGTCAGAGATAGCACCTTGTGGATCAAGGATCTGTGAAGTTGGCTGAGATTAATTAGAATGAGAGAGCAGATGGGATGATCTGAGGTGATGGGGAAGAGCTGGAGGGAGAAAAAAAAAAAAAAGCCCCAGGTGCCAGTCAGACCCTAAAGCTTCTATGAATCTAGAAAGAAACAAGTAAGCCACACCTGGATGTATCCAAGCAAGACTGGAAAATTTTTCAAAGACAAAGAGACTCCAAAAGGAGCTAAAGAGAAAAAACCCAAAGGTAATCTAATTAAATAGCAATTAAGTGTCCTTTAAACAGCAACACAGAAAGTCGTGAAATAGTATTCTTCTCAAAAGTCTGAGAGAAAATAACTTTTAACCAAGAATCCTTTATTCTGTGAAATTATCTTTCAAAAAGTGGCAAGACGAAAATGTCTGTAGTTAAACTAAAACTGTGACTACCACTAATAGCCATAATGGAATAATTAGGTCCAGATCTCCTCTCTCGTTAAACCAGTAGAAATCTAAACAAAGTATGTGAACCATCTCTTAGACAAGAGACAATGGGCAGCTTTGAACAGAGATTTCCAGGTGGTTAGAGAATTTGCAGGGTGGAATTCAAGAGAAGAACAGGGCTGGAGAAGGAGAGAGAGACAGAGAGACAGACAGAGACAGAGAGAGACAGACAGAGACAGATAGAAGGACAGGGAGAGGGAGGGAAGGAGGGAGGGACAGAGACAGACAGAGAGAAACAGAGAGACAGAGACAGAAGGACAGGGAGAGGGGGGAAGGACAGAGATAGAGACAGGAAGGGACAGGAGAAACAGAATATGCTATTTTCCACCACACAAAAAATCCCTGAAAAATTCGCTTCCAGAAGGAAATATTAATCTGACCCATGTTCAGTCCATCAGCAGCTAGCTCCACGGTTTTGGGCCCAGGACAAGCAGAGCATCGTAACAGGAACTGTGAGCAAAGCTCTTCTGCTCACTGTGACCCAGAAGTAGACAGCAGGGAAGGAGGTGAAGACAGGACAGGTCCTTCAAAGACATGAACCCAATGACCTTCTTCCTCCAACTAGGGCCCTCCTTCTTAAGTTCCCACCGACTCCCATGAACTCATCAAATTATACATCCACAAGGATGTTCGCTCACTGAGGAAGTGCCACCTTGTTTGAGACAACTGTAGCACTGGGAGTCAGGCCTCCAGGGGAGACTCACATTTGAGGAGAGGGGAAGGGAGATGACCAGAGGCTATGGGAGAGAGGGAGGGAGAGAGGAGGAGAGAGGAGGGAGGGAGGGAGGGAGAGGGAGGAGAGAGGAGAGAGAGGGAGGGAGGGAGGAAGAGAGGGAGGGAGGAAGAGAGGGAGGGAGGGAGGGAGGAGAGGGAGGGAGGGAAGGAGAGAGGAGGAGAGGGAGGGAGGAAGACAGGGAGGGAGGGAGAGGAGGAGAGAGAGGGAGGGAGGGAGGAAGAGAGGAGGGGAGGAGAGGAAGAGGAGGGAGGGAGGGAGGGAGGAAGGGGAGGGAGGGAGGGAGGGAGGGAGGGAGGGAGAAAAAGGAAGGGAGAGACAGAGGGAGGGAGAGATGTGGAAACGGCACAGGCCACTGAATTGGTACCCATGACTTTGAAGGCCAAAAGAGCCACTGTAAAGTTGTTCTATTCTACCTGAGTTCCACTTGTCTGAGGCCGAAGCATTCCCCACCAGGTTTGTGACACTCTCACGCTGACTCAGGGCTTCCTCTCCGCTGCTACAATGTTGCGATTGTTGTGGCTCCCCTCCCCCATTCACAGCTTCAACCACCCAGGGGGTCACAGGAGCCCAGATTGCTGAAGCCCTCAGCTATGCCTGCAGCTGTCGCCTCATTAACCTTACTACTTTGCATTGAAATAAGTTTATGGGAGGATTTCTGCCCCACCCTTTCCTGTTTGGCTCCCGCATAAATAACACAGAAATAAGAGAATTTATTAACAAGCTACAAACCTAAACTGGGCAGGTTCTGAGACTGTTATAACCCGGCTAGGCTATTAATAACAAGACAAATGCCCCATTACTTGCCAAGTGAGACTTGGCCTGTTTCATGTGTGTCCTCAATGTGAGCTTCTATAGGTCACATGTTCATGGTCCATCAGCATGGCACTTCCTGCCTCATGGTGATCTCCTTCTCTCTCTCCTCTCTCCTCTTCCTCATGGTCCCTACCTGAAACTTCTTACTTGATCTCAATCCCGCCTTCCCCCCTCTCCTGCCCAGTCACAGGCTCTAGCCTTTTATCCTCCAATCAGAGATTACTGGGGAGCATTCTTTACAGCGCATTGGCCAACGCAATGCCCATGTCCAGACTGCAACAAGATCATGGGGCACAGAACTCAGCATCTGAATACACAGCACAAAAGACCAAACCTGACAACCTCATGTCAAGCACAGACATCCCCCCTCCCCGAGAAATCAGGAGTTGGGGAAGATCTGTGACCATGTACTAAAGAAACCAGCCAGACCTTGGCAAGGCAGTGGGGATTCCTAGAAAGGGCAGGACACCCTTGGGCAGTGGTCAGGCTTAGGGGGGAGATGGCTGCCTGCTGTCTTGAAGCAGCAGCTGGGGTGGCCCTGTGCTGAGCAAAAAGGCAAAGAGGGACCCAGGAAAAGGGGGCTTCCCCCTCTGATGTTCCTTCAGCAGGCTTCATCTCAGCCCCTATGGTCCAGCAACCATGTTAGCCTGCCTCTGCCTGGTCCCCATGTGGTTTGCACAGCAGCGAAGTCTTCTCGGTTTTCAGATCTTCTTGTGAACTAGGGAGGCCATGAAAAGTGCCTGGTGGCTGAAAGTGGAGAACAGAGATGGGTTGATTGGGATAGGGGACCTCTAGGGGCACAGGCCAGGGTATGAGTTGTGGGCTTTGTGTTCAGAGTGTAGGTATGTGTTGTGTAAGATATACACGTATGTAAAGTATGTACTGGATTAAGTAGCAGCCCCACCCCAAATCCACATGCACCTAGAACCTGTAGATGTGCCCTCATTTAAAAATCTTCCTGGGTGCTGAGTTACTATGGAGTCCTCCTGGAGTAGAGCATCTCTGGGAGACGACAGCATTGACGTAGGTGAAGAGAGGAGGTAGCAGAGATGGAAGGTGGCAGGAGAGGATAAGCAGAGGTGGCTGCTGGCTAGGGACATCTAGGATGGCAGCAGCCATAGGGGTAGGATCGTGCAGGGAGGAGCCTCCCTGCTCCCTTCAGGGTAGGCATGCCATCTGCTGCTGGGGTGGACATCCAGGCTGGAAGCGCATCCATTTCTGTTGCTTTGTTACCTGGTCTGCGGTGATTTGTTAGGGTAGCATACAGGGTGTACGTGATAGGGAAGAGGCCAGGAGATGAAGTGTGTGTGTGAGTATAAACGTGTGTAAATGTGGGGATTGTGGGTATGGGGTAGTGTAGCAAGCACTGTGTGTGTGTGGTGGTGTTGTTGTCACATGTTGGGTGTGAAGCCTGAATCTGTGTGGGTGCCACTCACACCCACAACGGTCTGAGGCAGCACAGATGGGTTAGCCTCTCTAAATACCCTCACCTTCCCAGGTGGTACCCAGGGCCCATCTCTGTCCCAGGGTCTCCCAACCTGGCCCACGTCTCGCACATAACAGCAAATAGCTCCTAGAAAATAAAGCGAAGCAAAATCTGCAGGTTGAAAGTTAGAGTATATTCGGGAACAACAACAACTCTTGGTAAACAAAATACGGATGAGCAGTGTGCCGGAGGTGGCTCACGCCAGCCTCGCGAGCTGTGTTGCGTTTTCAAGGGCATGTGAGCCACTTATGAATCCCACTCATCTCTGTGCACTAAGTTAGTATGAATATGTAATCCAATCAAGTATATTTTTTTAAAAGGCGGTCTTTGCTTACACCACTGCTTTCTAATTATTTCCCGTGTGACCAGCACCCCGAGGCTACAGACACAACTGTCTTTAGGGAATCGAGAGGTGACTGTCCCACTGTGTAGTTGCATTTCCTCCCAACTCCGAACTCAACCACAGCACTTGGCTTAAGATTTGCCAGCGGGGGAACTGCAGAGATGCTTCAGAGGCCAAAGCAGTTGTCATGCAGGCATGAAGACCTGAGTTCAGATTCCCTGGGACCCATGTGTACTGGCTGGTTGTGTGTGTCAACTTGACACAAGCTGGAGTTATCACAGAGAAAGGAGCCTCCCTTGAGGAAATGCCTCCATGAGATCCAGCTGTAAGGCATTTTCTCAATTAGTGATCAAGGGTGGGAGGGCCCACTGTGGGTGGTGCCATTCCTGGGCTGGTAGTCTTGGGTTCTATAAGAAAGCAAGCTGAGCAAGTCAGGGGAAGCAAGCCAGTAAGTAACATCCCTCCATGGCCTCTGCATCAGCTCTTGCTTCCTGACCTGCTTGAGTTCCAGTCCTGATTTCCTTTGGTGATGAACAGCCATGTGGAAGTGTAAGCTGAATAAACCCTTTCCTCCTCTACTTGCTTCTTGGTCAAGATGTTTTGTGCAGGAATAGAAACCCTGACTGAGACACCATGTGAAATGTCAGGTGGGTGGAGTGGCCCACCTGCAATTCCAGCCTCAGAAAGTGATGACAAAGATCCTCAGAGCAAGCTGGTCAGAGAGACAAGCGGTGCCAGCAAGCTCAGGGATTGATGAGACAGGCCATACCACGGAGCCTCAATGAATGAGGGGAAAGAACAATCACAGATGATCGATCCCTAGTGTCAAGCTTGCACCTCCACACACCATTACATACCTGCACATACATTGTCTACACACCTACAAACATGCATACACATTCATGAACGTAACACACACACACACAAAAGAAATCTACCAACATGGGAGTTTTGTCAGAAATTTGCTGAGCCTACGAATCAGTCCCCACTCTGAGAGCTGAGCACTTGACCTCTGGGAGACACTGGTAGCAAGAGCAATGCTCTAGGGAACTGTCTTAGGTAAGGTTTCTATTGCTGTGGTCAAATAGCATGACCAAAGACAACTTGAGGAGAAAGGGTTTACTTCAGCTTATAGCTTGTCCATCATCTAGGGAGGTCAAGACAGGAACTCGCTCAAGGCAGGAAGTGAGGCAGAGGTCATGGAGAAATGTCTCTCACTGGCTTGATCCTCATGGCTTGTTCAGCCTGTATCCTTATGGCATCCAGGACCCACCCACCCAACAGTGGCCCTGGGTTCACCCACATCAATCATTAATCAAGAAATTGCCCACTGGTCAATCTGCAGAGATATTTTCTCAATTAAGGTTCCCTCTTTCCAAATGACTCTACCCTGTGTCAGGTCAGGTTGACATGAGACTAACCAGCACAGGGAATGGATAGAAAGCAAGTCATCTATGGCTGGAAAAGAGGAACAAAAGAATTATAGGAAAACAAGCTCCAGGAATTTTGTACCATCCAAGTTCCCAGTTACACCCAGTCACCAAAGGCTGAAGAGAAGTCCCCAGCACAGCTGAAGAAGTTGAGGCGTTCAAATGGTGGGACTTTCAAAAGGGTGTGTGTGTGTGTGTGTGTGTGTGTGTGCAGGCACACATTTCATAGCATGTGAAAGTTAGTGGACAACTCTTAGGTTGTCTTAGTAGTATCTGTACTACTAGCTCCATAGTAGACTCTCTTTGCTACCCTGTGTAATCCGAAAGACAAACTTAGGCAAGCCTGCACGTGATTTTACCCACTGATCTATCTCGCCAGGTAATGGCAGGTCTTTATAAGGTATTTTGGGAGGCCTTCCAGGTATCTAAAAATTGAATTAAGTGCTACAAGGATCTATGAAAAGCACCTACCACTTACATCCTAGGGTTGAGAGAAAGATCCTCTACCTCATTTCTTGCCTGAGGTGTTTGTATTATGTACAGTGTACATAAATCACACATACTAATGCGTAAACATGTTCTTGAGAGGAGACTTGCTACATGGGATATGGCAATATTGGGGAAAAAGAAAAGGTGATGATGATGTATTAAACCAACAGTACTCAGTGGAGAGTTAGCTGCTAAACCACCACCACCACCCTCCAAATGCAACGTAGATGGTGCCATGAAGGTTGAAGAAGAGTGGAGTAGCTCTCCAGGTCAGACCGGTGTTAAACTCCTATGCACCGACAAACATGGCTCCAAATACAGAAAGAAAATCTATATGCCACAAGTGTTGGTCATAAGTGTCATACATTTCCCCCAATGACAGACAACAACAACAAAAAAAAAATAGGAGAGTTCAACAGAAGAAGCTAGGTTTAATCCAAACTAATGCACATTTATTTGTTGTTATTTATTCAATGTCAAGACATAGAGCTATGTTGTAAGGTGTGATCTCATTGATATTTTTAACTTATTTGGAGGGAGGGCTCACACATTCTCTTATGCATACTCTATGGTTTTGCAAATCATTTTCTGAAAGACTACATGTGTAAGACAGGGCAGAGAAAGATTGTCTCCAGTTTTATCACCTTTACCGTGTTTAGAATTTATCATGCACATATATTAATTAGTTTTAACCCCATTTTCAAAAAAAGAGGGGGAAGGAAAAAATAGTTTAAAATTTGATTAATTAACTTGCCTTACGAACGGTATCCAGCTGGTTTCCCAATTACTGTGTCAACTCAGATTAGTGACAGAAATAATTACACAAAGTCAGTCTTCAGAGGAGAAGCAATGTAGTGTCTAAGCTTCAGTCTATTTATTAGGAAACTGAAATATGTATCAGAACATGACAGACCTTCCGGGGAAAATGCTCTTGTGAACCTCTATCACCCCTTAAAGCAGCTGTACCCACCAAACTCTGCTAACCTTCTCCAGGGGACATAGAGAGGATGGGCAATATGGAGAGAGGTTAGGGCACTCCCCACATTGGACATCCACCAGACAGGGTCCCATCTTGGACTACTATTAATGTACTTGAGTTATTCATACATCAGATATGTTTGTCTCAATACAGAGCAACCCCAAGGATGCATGATGAAAGAATGACAAAAAATGGAGTGAATGAATGATTGAATACATGAATGAATGGCTAAATACATGAATGAAGGATTGAATACATAAATGAATGTTTGAATACATGAATGATCGAATAAGAGAATGAATGATTGAATATGAGAATAAATGATTGAATAAGTCAATGAATGAATAAGTGAATGAATGATTGAATAAGTAAATGAATGAATGAGTGGATGAGAGACTAAAAGAGTACTGGCTCACATGAGGATCTTGACAAAGATTTGATGAGGCTGAGGCCGAGTCTCCCACTGTTGACTGGTGTCCACGTTTGCACACTAGTCCCTGAAGGATCTGTGAAGAAGGTTCTGGAACAGGAGTGATAACTCTTCAGGCATTCTTACCCACTGTTCATTTTCCCTCCACCGTCCACTCAATCTTCACACCTTGAGGCAGCACTTTGAGCTGTGGGCAGGGGTCTCCATACATACTCGCTCAAGGTCGTACCACCTCAGAAACAGCTCCATGGTTGCCCTTGAGAGGAAAGCTGCAGAAACCCAGAGAGTCCGCAGAGTGGCCCGGAGCCAAGTGGTGACGTTACTCGGCTGGGCCAGAGGCCAGAACCGGGCATGGTGTCCCCTGGGATCTTCACGGGAATGTGACCCTCTCTCCTCTCCTTCCTCCTACAGCTGCAGTGGTGGGTAGACACGATCATGTCTGAATGAGCGCGTCTAAGGCGCCGCTGAAGTACTGCACTTGGGGGGTGGACTCGGGGAGATGTTCAGGGAACACCTGAGATGCAGCAATAGGGCAGAGGGAAAAAGGGAGCACAAGGCCCAGCACAAACATCGAGCCAGCCGCGGGGTGAGGAAAGCCGTCTCTCAGGTGCTAACTCACCGTGGAATTAGTCATGGGTCTGCCTCAGGTCAAGGACAGATCTGGAAGTACTGATTTTCAACAGCCTGGAGGCCGCCACTGCTCATTTGATAACAGGTCCAACCATTCATAGATCTCTTGGCTTCCAGCTGAGGGGTAGTATCTCATGCTATAGCTAGTGTCGGGGTTCTGGATTTGCACCCCTGAACAAGGATTGACTCCCTGCATGGGTCACACACTCAGTTGGCCAGTCTTCCTTATACACTTATGTGTCTGTTTTCCAGATGGCTCCCAATGCCCCATATCCTACTCCTCATCTATATGGTCTCCAGGATCACACCAGTACCCGTGCCTCCCCTGGCAGGTCTATGCTCTCAAGTGCTGCTATTACTATTAACATTTTAAGAACTAAAACAAGAAAAAGAATCATTCAGGTCAAAGAGAATATTTCACATATAATATTAAGAAATTGTTCTTTATCAACACATTTAGAAAACACAGGGTTTTTTTGGTTTTTTTTTTTTTTTTTTTCATATTTTCTGGAAGGAGGGAGTCCATGGAGTCAGAAACACCTCACCTCATGGAGCTCCTGAGGTCCTGGTCCTACACTGCAGCTTCATTGCCTGGCACTGAGAGTCACGTGGTTCTCAGAGCATTGGCTGTGTGTCTTCTGGACAGAGTGGGACCTTTGCCCCTAACCGCCAAGGTCCACGCATCTTGGCAGCAGCTCAAAGCTCATGTGTCTTAAGAAATATCTCCCATTCCTATAAGAGCGAGCTCAGGAAGTGTGACGTCACACTAGGAATCTCTCAAGTACCCCCCTCCTTCTCAGCAAAAAGAAAAAAAAAAGATACAAATTACTCCCTAGTCAGGGGACACACAAATCAGGTAGCCACATAAGCAAAGTCTAGTCAACTTGTCCCTGATTCTCAACCTTCAGAGAGACTTTGGACACAAGGACAGCTGGTGGAAGAGGCCCAGAAAGAGGTTTGCTTCTATGCTGACCCTTAAGGACCTTAAGAAGTATCCCTGGGACAGCATCGTGTCACATGGTGGAGACTTACTGCCACTGGGGTGGTAAGAACAGGGCCACCACTGTCCTGCTGGAGATAAGTATCGTGGCAACACAGGCCTGTGTTAACTGGGTGTGGGACCTGCCTGCTACACCTCGGCCATCTGGAAGTTTCCTTCACTGGTCTACTGAATCTGTCCTTTCCCTAGCCCTATCTGAGCCACAAGAGGACAGAACCTTCTCCCAGCTTGCTACCTGCCTTCCTGGTTCCTTAGGAAAACGGTCATCCCAGAGGAAGCAGCGAGGTACCAACTCTGGCATGCTTTCTAAGCTCAGTGCTACAGAGCCCAAGGAGATAAATGTGTGATAAGGAAGTCAGGCCAGGCTCTGCAGGAAGGCCATAGCTAGGAGGGTGAGGTCACGAACATCCCAGGCCAGCAAGGACAATGAACCTGACTCTGCAGAAAGGCCATGGCCAACAAGTAGGGTCACAAACATTGTTCTGGACTATTTCCAGCCACTGTTTCCTGACAGGTCCTCCCTGATGCAAGCGGGGAGTGCAACAGGAAGGAGCTAGATCTTCAAAAGGAATTTGCTGGGGTAGAGACTGCCTTCCTGTATTTTATTAAGATGCACAGCAAGTTCACCCAGAAACTAGAATGGACCGAGGCCAGTAAGAGTGTTTCCCTGTTAGTACTCACTGGATGTCACATGATAAGTGGGCCTAGAATTCCCTGGCTCAGCCTCTATGGCACTCGAGGACATCTTACCCTGAGGAAGGTGACCAAACATCACAGGAACAGAGAAAGAGTGCCTCATGGTGCCTACCCCTTGATCCCACCAAAGGCCAACTTGCAGATCAATGGCTCACAAAAGCCAAGAGCTTAAACTGGGAAACTTCTGTCTCATCTTACATCATGCTGAACAAGCCCAAAGACTCCAATGGTCCCCTAAGGAACTTAGGTGCTAAGTTGCTTCTTGTCCCTCATTTCAGGTCTGGAGCTTAGCTTGACTCTTAAGCGAGGTGTGATGGTTATTCTTCTGTTAGCTTAGCTAGGTTTGGAATCAGTTAGGAGATTGGTAAGGCACATTTTTGGCGGTGTCCATAAGAATGTTTCTAGAAGGCATAAACTGAGATCTACCCTGAATATCCTATCTTCATAGGCTAGGGACATGCAAGGGCTAAAAGGGGAAAAAAAACTCATAATACAGACATTCTTTCTACTTCCTCAACACTATGATGTAAGCCGTTCTGCCATACCCTCCCCCATCATAATGGGCTGTACCCTCTGAAACCGTGAGCCAAAACAAATCCTTCCTTCCTCCAGTTTTTCTGTTAGCTAATTTTCCCCCATGAATACAACAGCACTAGTATACAAGTCAAGGACAATCGTGTCTTTCTCAGGCAGGGGCAGTCCAGGGTGGGGCCAAGAAGACTAGGGAAAGATCTGCTCTCAACGGTGAAGACAAGCAAGGGACAAGAGAGTCACCGTGACTAGGGAGAGCTCAGAGAATCCAGCCAAGTTCTCCTTCTACAGATGAAAGATGATAAGAAGTGTAATTAGCTAATGGAACCAGGACAGATCACGTAATGCAGTGTGCAGGGCTGGGAGCCACGGCGCTTCTGTGTCTAAAATACAAATCAACTCTGAATGATGCTTTGCAGAAGAGCCACGCAGATGACACTGAGCTGTACACAAGGCCCAGCCATGCAGCCCAGAGAAGCCACTAGGACCAGCAGCTGAGGCAAACAGTATACACCAAATCAGAGGCAGAGGGATAGCCATGTTGACAGTTCATTACATAGAAATAAGTAAGTACATTATCTCAGCATGCAAACTTTCTTTCTACTTTAACAAATGGTTAATTATATGTATACCAAAAGTCATTTCAAAATAAACTTATTTAGGATTTGTAATCAATAAATGCCTGGCCTGTTTTTGTTTTGAGACAGGATCTCACTATGTAGCCCTGACTTGACCTGCACACTGCATTACATGGCCTGGCTTTGAACTCACAGACATCCACCTGCCTCTGCCTTTGGAATGCTGGAATTAAAGGCATGTGCCACCACACCCAGGTACATGTTTGATTTGTCTGTCTATTGAATATACCTATATACCCAGGGAACTTACATGAGGTCCTGCTATGTCTCTCTTGAGAACAGTTATTAATAGTCACAAGTTTGTGTGTGTGTGTGTGTGTGAGAGAGTAGAGAGAGAGAGAGAGAGAGAGAGACAGAGAGAGACAGAGAGAGACAAGAGAGAGAGACAGAGAGACAGAGACAGAGACAGAGACAGAGAGACAGAGACAGAGACAGAGTCAGGCCCTATTGCCATTTTCAATCAGGCCATAGCAGAGAGCGCTTCTCCTCCTGTCCCAATAGAAAGCCCGTGAAAAACAAGCAAAGCGTAATAGGCAAGCTATCTGGTTCACTTTTGAGCCAGCTGGGAGGCCCCCATCTTGTGCTGTTTCCTGCTGCTGCATCATTAGGTCCTTAAAAGGCTTTTCGGGAATGATCTGCTTGCCTACTTTTGATCCGTACCATTAACTCAAGGAAGACAGAGGAAGTAACGGAGGCGGCAGAAGCAGCAGCAGCCACAAGGAGAGGGCAACCGGTGTTTCAGAGAACAGCCAGGGCAGAAATGAGTAAGCCTGGGCAGCTGGTTCGAACCAATTGGCGCAGGCGCAGAGAGGTGGGCAGGAAGTAAGTCTGCAAAACAGACTAGGATGGGACAGGTGGGACGGAACCACAACAGGGCAAAGCGCACAGGCAGACTGACTGCAGCTTCATTAGAACCAAGCTGGAGACTATCCAGCGCCTCCCCCGAAAATGGACACAGACCATGATGAATTGAAAGCTTCACCCTGAGCCGAGAATCTGATCGTGGTATGGGAGGACGACGGCACGTGCATGGGACGTGGCTAGCAAGGGCCGACCTGAGCTAGCGCCTCAGCTCTTAGGAGACATCCTATGTTTCAAGATGAATTGATTAACTCTATCGATAAACACTGCTTAAAGTCCCATGAACCAAATTTCCACTTACTGTCTCTTGAAGCTCCTCAGGACCATCTCGCCCCACCCCTCACCCCCAGGCAGACTCCTTGATGTCATGGTGAACTTCGATGTCCCAGGAAAATCCTGTACGAAGGACGATCCTGAGCATTGAGGGTGCATCATTTCTTCGCCAAAGCTCCCTGCACCCTTCCTACATACCTGTAAGGTGTCCACAGGAAAAAAGGGTTCCTTGGCACCTCGTGGGGCCTGTCACAGGTAGGTGCTTCTGGAGTAAGTGCCACCTTGAGATCTTTCTATGTGCTCTTTGCTTCTCGAGGGCAGATGGTTTATGCCCAGCTGGCTATTCACTATAGATAGTCGCTAACCTATACAAACTCCCTGGTGTGAATATATTATAATTTTCTGAGACGGGGTCTCATGTTACCCAGAAACTAGTTTCATGCACGTTGTTAGAGAGCTGAGGAAACCTTTAAACCTCTGATCCTCCTGCCTCCACTCCCCAAGTGCTAGGAATCCAGGCATACACCATCATGCCTGGAGTCTTACTTAAGGTCTCTAGTATTGCAACAAAACACCATGACCAAAGAGCAAGTTGGGGAGAAAAGGGTTTACGTGGCTTAGACTTACCATACTATAGTCCATCCCTGAAGGACTCCAGGTAAGGAGTTCAACAGGACAGGAACCTGGAAGCAGGAGCTGATGCAGAGGCCATGGAGGGATGCTGCTTACTGGCTTGCTCTTCATGGTTTGCTCAGCCTGCTTTTTTATAGAACTTTGGATCGCCAGCCCAGGGGTAGCACCACCCACAATGGGCTAGGCCCTCCCACATCAATCACTAATTAAGCAAAGGCCTTACAGACTTGTGTATGGGCTTATCTTATAGAGGTATTTTTGCAAGCATGGCTCCCTTCTCTCTGAGATCAATACTTTGTGTCAAGCTGACCTAAACCTAGCCAGCACACCTGCTTTATAAAGTGTTGAGGACCTAACCCTGGGCCTTGTGCATGTTAAGCAAGCGCCCTACCAACCAAGCATCTCCAGCGCCTGAAGCATAACTGTAAGGGGGTGTATTATACTCAACTTATTTGCATGCCCATGTATCTGTACATGTGTGTATTTGTGTGGGCACATGTTCTACTGAACACGTGTGGCAGCCACTAGCCAACCTGCAGGAGTTCTCTCTTTCCACCTGTGGGTCCCGTTGAACTCAGGTTGTCAGACTTGGCAACAAGAATATTTACATACTGAGCCATCTCACCAACCCGAAAGCCCGATTTGAAAAGAGGTAGAGAGCAAAAGAAAATCCAGCCAAACCACAGTTAGAAGATGCCCCGTGACCCATGTCCTGTGACAGATGCTCTGACTTTGAGCTAGGGCATCTTTCTGATCCTGCAGTAGAGACAGCCACCCTATCGTGGTGGCCTTACCTCATGTTAGGCTCTTATGAGGGAAACAGCAAGAGGGGTCTAGGACCAAACGTGGGGTGATGGCCCTGGGGGTAGGACATAAAGCCCGTCCCCAGGCTGAGTGCCCCTTAAGGCAGTTCCCTTCACCCTTCCTGGACAGGGCTTGGTTGTCCTTTATATTGGGTTGACTATGGACAACACCCAATTGCTTCCACTCAGCTCTGCTGCCCTCTACTGAACAGGGAGGTCAGCAAAGGCTACGTCTGCACTTGGAGCCCTTCCTACCACGTGGCTATCCCAAATCCTGACAGAGATCAGAGTCACATCCGCCTCAGGCACCAGCATGTGAAACAAGCATGTTTTGTGGTTATTCCCCTGCCTCCGAAAAAAGAACAGAGTCAGGGAACACACACACTCAAGAAAGTTCTCAAGGAAGTCACAGCAGGACCCTGTTATAAGTTCCCACCAAGATAAATTTAATACAGAGAAACATACAGGCCTCACTCACAGATTCTATCTGGAAATAAGGAGCCTGGAGAGAGATCATGGAGCCTGCCCATGGCCCCCAGTGATTCTCAGAGACCCATCAGCCCTGTAGGAGCTACAGCAGCTGCGGAGCCCATCTCCACCAAGGGCGGCCTGAATTATGAACAAGGGAAGGGTCAGCACGAAGGCAGCTGGACAGGAAGGGCAACAGGAAATGCCTGCCTACCGGCAGCCCTGGACGGGCACTGGGGGAGGGGCTATATGACGGGGGAACCTGAGACATATCCTGGCTAAATCCTGGAATTCCTAGTTCATTTCTTGCCCTGTAAAGACATCACACAGGACAGGCTCTCCCCTCCCCCACCATGTGGGTGAAGCCCCAGACTCCTGAGTCAGACAGCAGTACCTGAAGGATGAGGAGATTCAGCCAGCCAGTACAGTGAACTGGGCAGTGCCAGGACACCAGACCCAGGATTCAGCAACTGCTGGAGTTTGCCTGACTAGGAAAGAGCTGGGTAGGGGACACCGAGGCTGAGGTAAAGCTTTGCACAGCCACAGGCCTGGTAGAACAGAGAGTATGATTCACCAAGAAGAGCTCAGAGGCAGGAAGTAGAACCACGGGAGAGCTGAGGCTCTGCCCAGTGTAAACCTAGCAGGAAGTCACAAAAAGAATGAGTCGGATAGAAGGTGAGTGCCCGGGAAGGTTCCAGAAACCTGAGTGCAAGTTTCTCCCCCAAGTCCCAGCCTCTCAGAGCAAAATGCAGATTAGATACAGTCACCAGTCTGATCTGTGACCTCGAGCCGAGTCTGCACACAAAAGAAAGACAGAGGTGGCAAAATTATTAGAGGAGGGCAAATCAGGATAGCCCAGTTTTGAAAACTTAAGAACAATTGAAAAAATTAATTAAAATAGAAAAGACCTTGCTGACTGTGTGGCAGGCTCTTCCCCTGGACCAAAGTGGAATCCGTGGATGCAAAATGAGATGTTTGTGATGGTGTTTTAAAAAGTCAAAGGGAAAAACAGATGCATGCTGGGAATATAGATTTTCAAACTATGCTATGTGACCTATGGAAGGGGGCGGGCAGAGAGACAGTCCTGCCACTCTCCTCTTACTACAGTGCATCTGCTGAAGAGAGAGGAACAGGGGGGAGGGGGAAGAAAGAGAGAGGGGGTGAAGCCCATAATGCTGGCTGGGCATAGAATTTCAGAGCTACCATCTTGCCCTCCCCACTGAGGATATCAGTAACAGTTCAGCTTCTTCCTCAGACCAGCCTGTATATCTGCAGGATGGAGATAGAGGTACAGTTCCAATTCACGATGCTTCTGGGAAGATGACAGGCTACACAAGGGTCACACAGTGCTTAGCACAGAGCAGTGCTCCCAGGTGGCCTGGCCCTGTATCATTACACAACTATGATGTCATGGGGATATTAAGAAAGATAGCTCAGGGGCTGGAGAAATGGCTCAGACAGTTAAGAGAACTGGCTGCTCTTCTAAAGGACCTGGGTTCAATTCCAGCACCCATATTGCAGCTTACAACTGTCTGTAATTCCAGTTCCAGGTATCTGACACTCTCACACAGACAGACATACAAGGAGAACACAAACATACATAAAATAAAAATAAATCAGTTTTTTAAAACATTAGAAAGAAAGAAAGAAAGAAAGAAAAGAAAGATAACTCAGGCAGTCAAGGGCTCCGTGGGCTTTGCTGTTTGAGAGGAGCCATCAGTTCTGTTCAGAGGCACCTTCCAATCTCCAGGATGTCCAGAGCAAATGGCCTTAGATGTGAATTTCTTTTCTATTTCTTTCTTTCTTTCTTTCTTTCTTTTCTTTCTTTCTTTTTGAAACCAGCTCATTCAATTATATCTTTAAAGGTAAACAATACAAGGCTGGAGAGATGAGTCAGAGGTTAAGAGCAATGGTGGCTCTTCCAGAGGTCCTGAGTTCATATGTTGGCTCACAACCATCTTTAAAAAAAAAACAAAAAACATGGATCCCCAAGCCCTAAGAATGCAAGAGCTATGGGTCTGAACTTCAAGCCCTTGAGTCTAGACTGTCTGGAGATTCATTTCTCTAGTAGGCAATGTTCCATAGTCTCATAGTATCAACATAAGTATGATAGGTATGAATTAAGGAGAAGTATCAATATAGTATCTTATAGTATCAAAGTAGCTTTAGTATTTTCAGACTTCACACCCATACTCCAGGGCCATCCAAGAAAGAGGAAGAACTTCCTTCCATCCTGGGCCTCCAGACACATACCACAAAACAGCCTTGATGGTCGAAGTGGCCTGCCTACTCCAGAATAGGACCTGGGTGGAGGTGGGGCCATGTGGTTTCACATCCCTGGACAGACTCTTCAATTGTGGAGGGTGAGTCTGCCTGGGGGAAGACGGACAGCCAGGCAAAGTGTGTGTGTTTCCCACATTCGTGTGTGGGTGTGTGTTAGATACAAACCAGGGTAGGCAGCTGATCTATCAAGTCCAATTGCATACAGTCCCCAAATAAGAATGCAGTCACTGTAGGTTCCCAGTCACTGGGCAACCAGATATAAGTGCTACCCTGACTCGTTCACCTAGTTTCTGCCCTTCACAGAGCTGCTGCCAAACCCTCACCCACAACTCTTGCCAAGACCCCTGCCTCCCTTATAATCTCCCTGGCACTCAGTTCTACGTGTGCCAAATGACTGACTTTGACCTTTGACCCAGCCTCACAGCTTGCTCTGGGGAAGTTTGACCTGTTTCTCTCCCTGGAAGCAAAACAACAGGGCACATGAAAGATACCACTTTCCGTAGGAGAAATGTGATGGCCAGCTGTTTACAACCTTACAAAAATACCCAAATAGGGCCCAGAGGGCTCAAGCATGATAGCTGAGAAGAGATTTCGTTACTGGAGGCTGAACCCAGAGAGAATGCATTACTTTCTCAAGGTCACAGACAGGAGCCGGCTCTTACCCCAAGCAAACTGCATTAACGCAGACCTCTGAGCAATTCGGAGATGCCAGACTCACCTCCACTCCTCTCCAATTGAGATGGGAGGAGAGAGGGTGCCGTCTGAGCAGGCTGAGACTGGAGTCTGAAGGCTCCCCTGGCAGGACCGGGCTGCAGAGCAATCTGATTAGTGCACAACACGGAGCTGTGATCCGATTAGGCCCTCAGCCCCATCCTGGTTTCCCTGGATGGAGGTGGCTGGAGACAGGCAGATGGCGGATGGAAGAGGGTCTGGTTTGATGCTGGAGATTAAAATGCTTCCCTGGGGATCTGCCAGCATTCTCCTGCCCTTGGCAGCAGAGTTAGCCTGGCAACTGGAGAGAGAGTCCATTTGAAAAATTAAAGATGTGAGGGAGGTAGAAATATCTCTGGAAATTTCCATCAGTATGCTAGCGGCCGGGGCCTAGCCTGGTCCCCACACCACCCCCCAGGTTTTGTTATAGGCTACCATCCTCCTGCCAAGCCATCTATTAGGTGCCTACCCTGGGTCTGCCAAGGGAATAAGCAACACGGAGTTTGTTTTCAAATCCAAGAAACATTTCAGAGACAGATGTCGCTCATGCACGCAACTTCCGGCCTCTTTCCACTCTAACCGGCTGTGAGCAGTGTAAGGAGAGTGGACACTGGCCATTCCAGAGCTGGGACTTCTGCTATGTGGACCAGAGTGGGTTTCTGGGTTCATAGACTTGGGCAGCTGGCGTTAGTTAGCACTTTTAAAATCCAGAAAGAGGGCTGCTGGAGAGGTGCTCAGCAATTAAGAGCATTTACTTGTTGCTCTTCCAGAGGACCTGGTTCAATGCCAAGGACCACATGCTGGCTCCCAACTGCTTATAGCTCCAGTTACAAAAAAAAATCTAACCTCCAGGGACACCAAGAATACACATAGTACACAGACATGCATGCAGATATAATACATACATACATATATGATAAAATGATAAAAATAAATAAAATCCAGAAGCAAAGAGAACATATTGTTAGGTACAGAGAACAGGCAAGTACTACAGACTCTTGTGACGTCATTACATGAAGATCTGCCTCCAAATTCACATGTCCAGCATCTTTCATCCCCTTGGCTTCACCGTGAACCCAAAACGGCCCTTTTAAAAATAAAGTCTGATGTCAGGCGATAGTGGTGCATATCTTTAATCCCAGAACTCAGGAGGCAGAGGTGGGTGGATCTCTGAGTTTGAGGCCAGCCTGGTCTACAGAGTGAGTTCCAAGACAGCCAGGGCTACACAGAGAAACCCTGTCTCAAAAACAAACAAACAAACAAACAAAAAAGCAGTCTGACATATGAGCACTTAAAAAAACTATTATTAAACATCATGGGCCAGGGAGATGGCTCAGTGGCAGATACTTACTGCACAAGCTTGAGAACCTGAGTTTGGTCCACAGGCTCCATCTGAAAGGGCCGGGAGAGGGGCGGTGTGGACTTGGAAATCCCAGGGCTGTAGAGGTAGAGACGAGTGGATTCCTGGAGCTGGCTGGCCAGCTAGACTAGCCTAATTATCAAGTTGCAGGCCAGTGGAGACTCTGTCTCAGAAAAACAAGGCTCCAGAGGAACACTGCCCCTCACCCCTGCAAACTGACCTGTGACCTCCATATGCATTTAAACCTCCACAGATGAATGAGCTTATGTGTATTTCTCTCTCTTTCTCCTCTCTCTCTCTCTCTTACCACACACACACACACACACACACACACAGAGAGAGAGAGAGAGAGGAGAGAGAAAAAGAGAGAGAGAGAGAGAGAGAGAGAGAAGAGAGAGAGAGAGAGAGAGAGAGAGAGAGATCAGGAACATATTCCACTCAGAATTTCATTGTGGCCTTGGAATATTTTTCTGTTCCTTCCTGGCAGCTGCCACCCTGCTCTGGTCATTGTAGATGAACCTGTATTTCCCATAGATTGTGGAGGTCAAAGGGCAGTGGGACTGTTTGACTCCATTACTTGGGTGATTACTCTAAACACTGCCTGCATTGTGTGGGTCAGTCCATCACCGCTGTTCCTAGTTGTATAGTGTTTCATTGTCTGGGTAAGCCCCGCCTACTCATTCATTTACTCAGTGGATAGTTGGGGATCTAGACTTTAACATCATAAAGCTAATCAAAACTTACTCTCGCTTCTGTCGAGAAAACAGGAAAGTGATGGCTGGCCCACAGAAGAGGCTCATTTTCATTTTACTTCCTGTATATATGTGCTTTGCTTCCATGTATAGATGTCTGTGCACTACGTGTGTGAAGAGCCCAAAGAGGCCAGAAAATGGCACCAGATACCCTGGAAATGGAGTTATAGATGGTTGTAACCAGCCATGTGGGTGCTGGGATTTGAACCCAGTCGTCATCTCCAGTAGCCAGTGCTCTTAACCGTTGAGTCATCTCTCTGGCTCCTTCCCCAACCCCAATCTTTAACCTTTCAAGTAACTGAAACTGTTATTTTCCCACTACAGGGCAAGTGTTCATTTGCTCCTTTTCCTTGCTCCAGACAGCATGTTCTATTTATGTTTTTGTTCTTGACCACATATTTTTAATTTTTTAAAAAAGATTTATTTATTTATGTATGTGAGTACATTGTCACTCTCTTCAGACACCAGAAGCGGCATCGGATTCCATCACAGATGGTTGTGAGCCACCTGTGGTTGCTGGGAACTGAACTCAGGACCTCTGGAAGAGCAATCAGTGCTCTTAACCACTGAGCCATCTCTCCAGCCCCCATATTTTAATTTTTTAGCAGAGCTGGGCTTGAACCCAGGCTTTCTGCATGCTGGGCAGGCTGTATCAGCATGGTACATCCCCAGCTCTGTCAGAGTGGTTTGGTTTTTTGTTTTTTGACCACTGCAGTGGGTGCGTTAGGCTACCTGTCATCACATTTGAATTTGTATTTTTTTTTTCCCCTAATGAATAACGACAACTTTTCATAGGCTTCTTTGCCACCAGCAAAATCCTTTCTCATGTTTTCCTAATATGATTTTCGTCTTTGAAAATAAACCTTATCTCCCTAACAGCTTTAGATGTGCAGGGAAATTATGAAGCTGTCTCGGCGCTCCCACTGGTCCCGTACCAGTGCCACCGTCAGCACCTCCCCCCATAAGGCACACTTTGTCCTCGGAGCTGACTAGGACTAAGGTACTGCTTCCAAAAGCTGTTGGGTTTCCTCAGTTTCCCTCTACGACTTTTTTCTGCTCCAAGATCCCACTCAGGGGACACATGGCAGGCAATCCAGATGTCCTTAGGCTCTCCCTGGAGGTGATGGCTTCTCACGCTCTCCTTGGTTTTGATGGCCTTGACCATACTGTTCTAGAATGTTCTGCACTGACGCTTGCTGGGGTCCACTGTTTCCTTCTGAGTCGTCTGGAGCCTTGGTTGTTGGGTAAAAAGACCACACGTGAGCATAATTTTAAATGCATGTAAGGAAGCACATAGTCAGTCCAACTCAGCAGTGGGCTGTAAACCTGGCCCTGCTGAAGGTGTCTCTAGATGCCTTGGCCTCATCCTCTTCTTAGCGACTTCTTTGAAAGAAAGTGTCTCGGCACAAGCATCTTCAGAGTGGGGCTTGGCTCTCACCCCTAGAGAACACAGTCTGGTGAACCCTGCCTGCTTTCTCACTTACACGTTTTTTTTTTTAAGATATATTTAGTTGTCTTAGGTATATGAGTACACTGTAGCTGTCTTCAGACACACCCGAAGAGGGCATTAGATTCCATTACAGATGGTTGTGAGCCACTGTGTAGTGGCTGGGAATTGAACTCAGGACCTGCTGAAGAGCAGTCAGTGCTCTTAACCACTGAGCCATCTCTCCAACCCCCTCTCACACTTTAACTCACCTATTACCTTGGCATGGACTCTACCCTTGCGTGGGTTATATAATCTGGAAACAGTTTGTATGGCCCAGCGTTGGCCTCTGGTGTCTCCTTAACAGCTTCCATGCCTCTGTATTGCCCATCAGAATAATTCTCACCGTCTGTTTCCTGACACCACACCCCTCTGGCACAGACACTCTAGGCTTGTCATCTGTGTTATTTTCTTGGGTTTGAGGATCAGTCATTTCTGTGGAACCCTGGCTCCTGTGACAGGAAGTGGTATTAGACACCAAGATCTGGATTTGCCTTCTGCCTCTCCCACAACCTTCATCAGACCTGAGGCTCCTGAACCATACAGACAGGAGCACGTTGTCCTCTGAGAGGCTCCACCCAGTGGCTGGCTTGGACAGATGCAGACACCCACAGCCAAACAGTGGACGGAGCTTGGGGACTCTTCTAGAATAGAAGGAGGGATTGTGGCCTGAAAGGGATGCAAGCTCCATAGGAAGACCAAAAGTGTTGGCTAGCCTGGACCCTTGGTGCTCTCAGAGTCTGAACCATCAACCGGAGGATATGCAAGGGCTGGACCTAGGCCTCCCTGCACTTATGTAGCAGATGTTCAGTTTGGTCTTCATGTGGGTCCTAAGCAGCTGGAGCGGAAGCTATCCCAAAAGCTGTCGCCTGTCCATGGGGTGAGTTCTTCTAGCTGGGCTGCCTTGTTTGACTTCGGTGGGAGGAGGGCAACCTGACCTCACAGAGACTTGAAGTGTCAGGGTGGGGGGAATGCCCAGTGGGGCCCCCACTCACTCAGAAGAGAGGAGGAGGGAGGGTGGGGGAGAGGATGTGGGAGGAGTGGCCGGGAAAGTAAATAGATAAAAAATTAAATTAAGTTAAAAAATAATAATAATAAAAAGAGAGAACACCAAAAAAAGAAAAAAAAAAAAAAAAGAAAAAATGAGGAAGAAAAAGAAAAGAAACCAAGATCTGGGAGGCTAAAGACATAGCTCATTTGATAAAGTATATGCTTAGCATACTCCCAGATCCATCCCCAGCACCTCGTAAACTTGGAGTTGGTGGGGTACACACATAATTCCAGCACCTAGAAGTAAAGGCAGGAAGAGAGGCAAAGGCAAGAGAGAGGAGAGGAAGGTGTGAAGGCGATACCGGAGGCCAACACTGGGATAATACGAGCAACACAAATGTTACCAGACTATGTAACCTGTGTGAAAATTCAAAGCCATCCTTGTATACATAGGAATTTTACTGACAGTATGGGCTACAAGAGACTGTCTAAAAAAAGAGAGAAAAAAAAGATTAACTATGTGTAAGCTCTGAATAGCTCACTACACTAATGCTCCTGGACCCCTCAATGGACTAAACAGAAGTATGCACACATGTGTCTGTGTGTACGTGCATGTGTGAGTACTTCATCACATACCTAGAATGTATTCATGAATTTTGATGTCCCCAGCTTCAGTCTGTGCAAGGGACCACAGGGACCCTCTGCCTTCTTATTGCCATGTGGTCTTTCACTACCCCTGTGAGATGCCATCAGCTCTTTACCCAGTTGTTCAGACTATGTACAGCATCGGGGAATTGCTGGATACACCCCTGGGGATAATTATACCATTAAGACCCTTCTTCTCCTGACCCTACCCGAGTTAGACATCCCTGTGAGCTTGACCCCTGTCTCTCCCACCTCAGCACGTTCCGTGAATGGGAAACACAGGTGAAGGAGACGAGACAACTGTTCTGCCCTGAGTTCCTTCTTCCTGAAGATGCTGATTGATGCCGAGGAGGGGACAGGACCTCATGTTATCTAGGCAAGGATTTTTTTTTTCAAGGTCATAGCAACAATGAGCCAGGAGCAATGTTTTTCTCCTAACTGGGGAAAACCCACTGAGTGCTCAGCGCTATAAATGATACTTTCCTCTCCGGTTTCATCAGGGCTTGGAGGACTGCCCTCTGTAACTTTAATTTTTACAAATCCTATTTTTTAATGATAGTTCTTAAACGCTTTAACCTTCCTTGTAACCCACCACCCACCAGAGGTAGCGGGAAAGAAAGGATAAGGGGGAAGTGGACCTGTTTAGAAAGGTTCTTTGGAGCAATTCCTGTCTGTGTTGTCTGGAAATCGGTAATTCAGTTCACAGGTTAGCAGCGGCAGCTCCATCCACTCCCATACACCTCACAAATACACTAGCAGTCCAGTTCAGTAGAGTCAGGATAGCAATAGTGGTGACATGACCTAGCAGAGCCAGCCAGGCCTCAGCCTCAGCTTGAGTCAGGAGGGACCAACAAGAACAACAGGAGAAGTTCTCAGCTGTGCGCCTCTCAAGGAAGCGAAGATCAGCGAAGACGCTAGACCCACAAATGTTGCACAGCTGGCTGTACCAGCGAACGAAGCTCTGTCTCTGTCACTCCATCAAGTCCTATTACATTCTCCCAACATCACCTGTCTTCCACACGTCTTGCCTTAGCACGTGCATCCAATCAGCCTGAGTGGCTAGAAACTGCAGCACACCACCAGAAGTTTTTTGGAGCATTTCTCTCTATGGAGTCCAGACAAATGCAACTCAACTATGCAATGCAAGGCAGACTAATACATGTGCGTCATTAGCAAAGAATCCTTCATCACGTGTCCTTTCACGTGCTTGTTTTAGCAGAATGTCCTCTCTCCTGTGTCTGCTTCAGGGAAAACGTTCCTTCACAAGTCTGCCTGAGCCTTTCACACCTGTGTCCACTTCAACAAAACGTTCCTTCCCGTGTTTGCCCTAGCAAACCACCATCCGACTGACTTTTCCAAAGAACCCTTAAGTTTCCACTTAAGTCCTCTCTTCCTCTCTGGTTTCTTTGACCTTGGGTTCTTCTCTGGAGCACATTGGCCTAGATTCTGGGGGTGGTGGGTGTGGGGCAGTATTCAGAGTTTGTCAGGCCTCTTTTTAACTCTGACCTCTAACCTACAACCTCAACCATCTTTACCTCTCAGGCTTTTGGTTCTATGTCCCCAGCTATAGGATACCAGTCCCCCAAAGAGTTCAGGCCTCCCTGTCCTGGTTTGTCCTGGTCTATTTCTATTCCTTACTTCCACTACCAGGAAGGCCAATCCCACATCCCTGATATCCGGGTCCCCAGCACCACGGATCCAAGTGTCCCTCCAGACTTCAGTTATTTGAGGTAGGCAGAATTCGGGGTTCAGGCTCCATAGCTCCTCTTCAGCTGGGATAGAGAATCTTCTAAAACATTCTCAAAGGTCAACCCTAGTAGTTGCAAGGATTTCCCTCTAACGCACACGTATGATCTGTCTAGTGAGTGTCGTATGTGATCTAGGTACAGGCTTGATGCTCTGAACACTCCTTGTAGAACTGAGGAAGTCTTGCTGGATTCAGGATATGTGTTTGGGGGTACATTTTCTGCTGCCAGGCCTCAACTCTGATGTTGTGACCCAGTTGTTCTGAGAACTGGCCTTGAAGATGCAAGCCCGAGAAAGGGGACTGTGATGTCATTTTCACACACAAGAACAAACACACAGGCCTGCTGTAACCGGAGTCTCCTTTCTTCGTACATAATGCCACAGTAAAAGGGCAAAGGTCACAGGACCCGCTCCTCGTTATTTTAGTCTTAGTTGTCTGAGGCCATTTGCCCATAGCTGTGAATCATTCAGGCCTTGAGCTTACATCATTGCACAAGTCTGGTGAGTGTCATCGTCTGTCACGCCCACCAATGGGCGAGCACGGCAAGAGTGAGGTAGGGAGGGGACTGAGTTTCAACCATTTCCTATCGTGTCTTCTTTCTTCTCTTGATTCCAAGAGTAGCTGAGAATCAGAGACATTCCAGAGCACAGGAGATCTCAGAATGGGAAAAGAAGCAGGGATCTCTGTCCATGCAGCTGCCAGAAAGCAGGGCTGTGGTCAGTCAGCAGTCTGAGAAGTTAGGCCTCAGAGCAGTTGATCCAATGTCTTTGTGGCCCCATCTACATCCGAGCAAGCCTGAATCCTTGACTCCCTTCTTTCTCGTTATCCTAGCACTTAGCTCGTTCCCATGTTGGTGAGCTATGGCCGTGGACCGCTGGGTAGATGCCTACCCCAAGGTTGGAAAGCAGGGGCTGTGGAATAATGGGGTTAAGTGTATTTCTGCCTTGCCTTGAGCCGTGGTGGCAGTGAACTCTGTGTCTAGCGATTTACCTTATAAATATCCCGGTGTGTGAGTGAAACCATGAATATTCAGGTGATTCGTTCCTCACTGCTGTTAAGCAAGGGCGTGGAAGTGCTTTGTGTGCTAGTGTGTGGAATGCTCTCCAAGACGTTAAGCAGAAATACACAGCAATGCGGGCTGGCTGGCTCTCCATGTCCTGTGCAGGGAGGAGGAGAATATTTACTGGCCAGACTCTGCCTGGTAGCCTCTACTTGGGCTCCTCTACCTGGAAGCCTCTAGCTGGGAGCTCGGCCTAGAAGCTCTGCCAGGGAACTCTGACCCCACACTGGGCCTCATGCTCCTTTAAATGGGAGCTACAGATGGGAAAGGAGCTCCAGACGAGGGACAGTGTATGAGCAGGAAAAGACTTCTCACTGTGTGTGCGGTTAGAACTATGCAAATAAACTATCCATTTAATAGAACAAAGACTTTAGACTTTGCCTGGAAAAAAAAATCCAACCGTGATGACTCACATCTATTATTCCTGGCACTTGGAAGACAGAGGCAGGAAGACCATCATGAGTTCAAGGCCAACCTGAGCTATGTAGTAAGAGCGCCTCAAAATAACACACATCTTTTAAACTCTGGAAGTTGCTTCCAGTGGTATGTGTGGTGTTGTACATGTGTATGCATGTGTGTGTGTACATGTGTATGCATGTGTGTGTGCACATGCATGTGTGTATGCATGTGTACATGTGCATGCATGTGTGTGCATGTATACATGTGTATGCATGTGTGTGTGCATGTGTGTATGTGTATGCACATGCATGTGTGTATGTGCATGTGTGTATGTGTGTGTGTGTGTGCATGTGTACATGTGCATGCATATGTGTGTGTGCATATGTGTATGTGTGTGCACATGCATGTGTGTGTGTGTGTGCACATGCATGTGTGTGTATGTGTCCCTGTTGTTGCTCACTGACCTGTGGACACAAGGACACACACAGCACACTCCCATTGCTATTCATCTACTCCTAGAGAGGTGCACTAGAGGGTCATTCTCCACCCTGACTAATCTAAAACCTGCTTGCTGCCTTCTGCAGCAAGCATGTGAGCTGTCTCCATCCACCCGTGGGACATGAATTTTGACTGCAGGGGGTGCTGCCCAGGCCTGGATGTATCCTCTGTTTATTTTAGTAGCTTCCTCGTACCTGATCTATATGTTTCTATGTTTCGTCTCTCAGTACTTTAACCTTTGTCTTTCTATATGTGTGTGTCATGTTTCTGCCAGCAGTTGCATTTACATGTGCTGTTCCATTAGTTCCGTCTCTTGCCCAGCAATGTTCCACTTCATTTTGTGGGTACCACAGTCTACAGCCCCGTAGGCATCCAAGCTAAGAAACCAGTCTCTACCCTCACCTCAAGCCCAGTGCATCCCACCCCATCCCAGCATGACAGTTCCCAGAAAATGGCTCCTCCACTTGCCAGCCTTTGCTGAATGAGCCCTAGTGGGCTTGCCTACTCATCCCCTCTGGAGTCCCTCTCGCCTCTCCAGGGTTCTCAGGAGTCCCCAACACTGTGACAATGGAAGCAAGTCCTTCCTTCTCCCGGGGAAAAAAATCAGAAGAACTCATCAACTGGAGGTAGCTAGTCACGATTCTGAACCCAGTCACAAGGTGAGCTCAAGGCTTGTATTCCCACCTGGGTGTGCCCGTGTGACAGTAGGATAGCCCATCGAGGAGCCCCTCCCCCACAGTCACCCTCACCCAGACCACCATCACCGTCCCTGCGGTCCCCATTGCTACATCTCCCAAAGCCCTGTACTTCCAGCAGCAGGAGGCTGGCCACTGCTTGGTTTAGTCTGTGCAGCATTTCGAGAAGAATTCAATTAGTTTTAATTAGTACAAATTTAATCCATTTTAATTAGTTTTAACTAATTGTAAACTCTTAATTAGTAAAAACTCAGGCTTTACACCCAAGAATTTCAGACCGAAGACTCCCCTTTACGAGTTGGAAATAGCAGGGACATGGCAGATGTTGGGAGGTGGTAGTCAGGGTCTGATTCCCTCACAAGGCCTATGCCCTTGCTGGCTGCCTGCAATATGCCTGTCAGCTTCCAGTCTCACCTGAGGATGCCCGTGTGGTGCTTTGATCACATGGACCCTAAAGGCTTCTGCCTAAATGATATAATGTATCTCCCTATCACTCCCTACTCTTTCCACAGAATCCTTGGAGTCTGAAGTGCTGCTCCTCCTGGGTCCCAAGTCCCTGATCCTCCTTCCCAGCTCTGTAAACTCCTGCCACCAGTGCCTTTATGCTTTGGGTCTTTTATCATGACTTACGACCCTTTGAAAGGTTGATCCTGAGTGCCTGCCTACCAAAGAGATGAAATTCAGAGAGATCCCAATATCTCTGTCACTCCCTCATCTCCTCTATTCTCTGCCCCCAACCCCCACCCCAAACATCAGAGAGCCAGAATGCTGAGGCAGAGTGCAAGGACTGGCCCTGCCCAGCCTCCTCATTGTTATCCCCTCCCGTTCCCGCCCTTCTCCAGCTGGCTTGGTCCTGGGGGCTCAGAAGACAGAATGGTGAGAAAAACCTCTAGGTCTGGAGTCAGTGCCCTGGCTGAGGAGGGTCTCCTTACCTTCAGTGTCTGTATTGGGAGCCCAGATTAACCAAGCTTCCCAGGCTGCAGGTGGTGAAACCCTGGGGACACTGGGCAGGCGGGCAGGCAGGCCATCTTCCTACGATGCCAATGGAGGGCATTGGCCTGTGTTAAGTGATGTCCCTTCACTGGGTGACCTGATGTCACCTCACTTCTGTGACAATGGATTTCCAGCTCTGTCTACTAGAGATGTGACCCCCGCCAGCTGGCATCCGGGGGACAGGCCGCCAATAGAGGGCACACCTAGAGGCACTTAGCACACACTGGCAAAGCAGAAAGAACAGCCTACCCTATCCAACAGGAAGGGGTATGCTTGGTCACACATCCTCTACCTTAGATCACAGCCTAGCCAAAACAGGAAGCAAGGGACCACATATCTCAGGAATTCTAGGAAGTGTGGTTCCTGCAGCTGTCCTGCCTTTGGTAGCCCAGCTCCTGGCTCTCACAGGTTCAGCTGTCCCTAATCAGTGGACCTGCCTAGAGCCTGAGTCTAACCTCAGCTCCTCTGCCCTGTAGAAAGAGGCTGAGCCTGGGACACTGCAACAGACTTTGACAAGAATCTATATCAACCTTGAATTTCAGGAAAAACAACTAGAGAAAATCAAGTTCCCGAGGCGCAGCGTGAGGAAGCATTGTTTAGAAATACTAGCGAACTATCAGGAGACAGTATTTTGGAAACAGGAAACTGGATCTGTAAACATTGTCAGCTAACAGGTAAACCCCCACCCCCTGGGAGAGGAGGAAGGAGGCAGAGAAATTTTTGCCAGATTCTCAGTTTTCACTAGAAAAATAGGATCAACATACAGCGTTAGAGTTGGCTAAATCAAGACAGAACTCAGAAAACATACACACGCTAGGACAATTCTTAACAACTCGGCACTAGCAATAGGAGAAAATAATACTAATGCTATTAACCATAGCCAGAGGCAGGCGCCATCCAAGCATCCATCATGGGTGGTAGGCAAAGGGAATGAAGCCCATGCACACAATGGAATCTTACTCATCCGTTCAAAGGAAAAGCATTCTGGTGTATGCTACAGCATGCAAGGACCTTGAAGACATTGTGCTAAGTGAAACAAGCCAGTCGAAAGAAGAAAGAAAGAAAGAAAAGAAAGAAAGAAAGAAAGAAAGAAAGAAAAAGAAAGAAAGAAAGGCACAGCTGTTGTCAGTTTTGTTCACGAGGTTCCTGCTGTCGTCAGAGGTGGCTGCAGGGGTCAGAGGGCGGAAAGCTGTCAGTGTTCAACAGGGCAGAGCTTCAGTGTGAGGCAATGGGGCAGTCTAGAAATGGAGGTTATAACTGTACAGCCATGTGAAGGATTCTGCTGCTCAGCCGGGTCACCTGAAAGTGATTCAAACGGTAAATTTCATGTTATATGTGTTTTACCATTCATTAAGAATAAACTCACGGGCTGGAGAGATGGCTCAGCGGTTAAGAGCACCGACTGTTCTTCCCAGAGGTCCTGAGTTCAATTCCCAGCAACCACATGGTGGCTCACAACCATCTGGAATGGGGTCTGATGCTCTCTTCTGGTGTGTCTGAAGATAGCAACAGTTCACTCCCATACCTAAAATAAATAAATTATTTAAAATAAAAAAGAATAAACTCATAACAACAGCCTGGCCTGGGTTAGGGTGGGATGGGGACCAGCTGTGAAGCCAAGGATCACCCACTGGGACCACCCTGCTCTTAGTTCACTGGGACTCAACACCTGGGAATTCTCTTGGGTTGTCAGAAGGATGCAGCTTTGGATGCATTCACTTTACACTCTTCCAGCCTGGTGATGTGTAACAACTGGTCTTCTTAGGGCAATGATTCTCAACCCCCTCCTCTCCTCCTCTTCTTCCTCCTCCTCCTCCTCTTCTTTTTTTTTTAAAGATTTATTTATTTATTTCATGTATGTGAACACACTGTCTTCAGACACACCAGAAGATGGCATCAGATCCCATTACAGATGGTTGTGAGCTACCATGTGGTTGCTGGGAATTGAACTCAGGACCTCTTGAAGAGCAGTCAGTGCTCTTAACTGCCGAGCCATCTCTCCACCCACCCCATTCTCAATCTTCTTAATGCTGTGACCCTTTAGTACAGCACCTCACATTGTGATGACCCCTCCCACAACCATAAAATTACTTTTGTTGCTGCTTTATAACTGTAATTTTGCTACTGTTATGAAGCACACTGTAAACATTTTTAGAGATAGAGGTTGGCCAGGGGGGTCGTGGCCCATAGGTTGAGAACTGCTACCTTAGAACCAGGTAGGCCACACCAGGAAGGACCTGACAGAGCTCATAGTGTAGGATATACTAGCTTCCCAGGCCCTCCTGGGGTAGAAGCACCCTTCAGGGAAGGCCCCCACAGCCTGCTAGCCACCAGATCCATCAGGGCCATGTCGAAGGACAGAGGCTGCACTAAGCTCAAGCTAGGAGGCAGCCATGTGCAGGGAGTTGTACGGTTATGCCACTAGGGGGCAGTGTGGTCACACAGTGGCTTCAGGGCTCATGCGGGGTCTTACTGGGTCAGGTTAGGCCTAATGGAGCAGAGGAATCCATCTTTGATAGATCCATCTTTGGATAGAGCAAGGCAGGTTTGGGGGCAGGGGATGCTATGTTAGAGTGTTCTGCATACACACATTTGGAATTTGAGGAATCTATATACCCTTGAGTGTGCTGAGAGGTAAGTTCTGTGTTCCAGGCCAGTGTAAAAGAGACTCAATGCCCTTTGTCTCCTGAAATGTCTTCCTGCTAGCAACAACAAGGATGAGCAGATGGTTCCTTCTGTCTGAGGGCCCCCACAGACCCTTCCAAGTCAAGGACAGTCTCAGGCCAAGACTTTGGCTCTACCTCCCTGTCATAAGCCAAGTGTTTCCTGTATGCCACTGTGGAGTCTCAGGATAGTTGCATCCTGGGATTGGGATAGTCTTGGGACTATCCTGACCTGAACTGTGGGAGGTGTTATCCCTCTGCTCCATTAGGCCTAACCTGACCCAGTAAGACCCCGCATGAGCCCTGAACCCACTGTGTGACCACACTGCCCCTAGTGGCATAACCATACAACTCCTGCACTGGCAATCATCCATTTCCGACGGGTTTATTAGCTCAACGATACAGCCTATCAAAGTGAACAGGTGTGCTTCCTGCCACCCTGGAGAGACATAAAAACTGAGATCGGAGGGTTCTTTGTATAATAAATACTCCTGTTCAGTGATGCCCAATACGAGACCCTTCCTGCCTTCCAAAGATCGCATGCATCCCAGAATCCAGAGAGCCCATCTGGTGACAGCAGACCCTTGGGTGGGAGGAACGAAATACACACGGAACTGGAACACAATAGGAGGGGGAGGAAGAGTGTGCAGGACCCAGTACAGCCTGGAGCAACAGACAAGCTCCCTCATTCCATCCTCGGCTCCCCAGGGCACAGGAAGAACACACTTGGTTGGTTGTCAGCCGCTGAGGTCTCACCATTGGGCCATGCACGGCAGCAACATTGGCTGCTGTAAAGTGGGTCAAGACGTCTAGCACTCAACTGGACACCGGTGGCATGAGAGACTAGAGGATGTCACCAACCCCTGCCTGATCACAACATTCCGCCCGACCATCGTCATATGTAATTGGTGCAGACCACTGTAGACGTCTACTTTTCTCTTTGAGTATCTAGCTCTTTCCAGGCTAACTAGCCCACATTCTGACCATTTTAACTGATTTCTTTCTTTCTTTTAAAAAATATATATGAGCACACTGTCACTGTCTTCAGACACACCAGTAGAGGGCATCGGTGGTTGTGAGCCCAATGTGGTTGCTGGGAATTGAACTCAGGACCTCTGGAAGAGCAGCCAGTGCTCTTAACCACTGAGCCATCTCTCCAGCCCCTTAATTGATTTCTTATTTTAAGATCATTACAGATTCGCCCAAGATGATGCAGAAAAACTCCCAGTATTCAGGTGAAGGACACCCAGTTTCCCCCACAGGGAATGCTACTAAGTTTTATGGCGAGGTCACATAACTGGACTCCTGGACCACTTAGTTCCAGATGCTGGAGGGTGTCATCACATCAGGGTTAGCTACTTACAATGTAAACCAGAGGAAAAGCAAGAAGGCAGGAGAGGATTTCGACCACGTTGGGAAGGTGGAGATCACTCATCTCAGCCTATCTCTAGCCTGTATGGCTGGGGAAGGGACCAGAGGTGCTTGTGATTCCAGCAGCCTTGATCACTGGCTCAGTCCTGGTTCGGCAAGGAGGCTCCGGGAACTCTTCCAGACCAAGGCTTCAGCAGATGCCTATGAGGTGAGTGTTCAGCTTGAGGGATGATGTCATCATAGGTGATGTAACTGTGGCTCTTAAGTTCCTGGAACCTAAGGTGGCTACAGCCTACAGGGCTGGGACAGTGTCCGGAGGCCACACCCTGGTGTGTTCTGAGGCTCTGAACAGTTCTAAGGATGGTATGAAAGCTGACTGTTCCTGGTTTCTGTGGTCTCGCTGGTGTTGGGCTGGACACTTTCCTTGGGTGATTAGCATGTCTGTGTGTAGTGGGCCAGAGTCTGATCTTGATCCAAATCGACGAAGATAGATACAAAACAAAGAGTTCCCAGGCTTCTTCTTGATGTTAGTTCTTTTGTGGCTGAGGCAAGGGTCAGGGCTTTCAGCAAAGATGCTCTTAGTACCTGTCAGTCATAATTACAAGCAGCCAGCATTAAGATTTACAGAACTTGACTCAAAGGTCTGACCCGATCCTTGTGATAGCCCTACCAGGCTGTCTTCTGTCCTCAGTCCCAGCTGGTTATAAACAGTAGGTATACAGCTGAGAAACCACCCAGGTCAGCTAATTTGGAATCTTCAAAGCCCAAAAGCCATCTTGCCGCCAGCTGGGCATTGGGTCTTATCATTGCTGAGGACCTAAACAATCCTGTTCTACCTCTTTTCCCTGCAGTGTTCCCAAGTCATGGGCCAGTAGTCAAGGGTGGCTGCGGGCAGGCACAGTCCCTGGTCCACCCGAGTCCTCTCTGTGGTGTCACACCAACATTTCAGCAAAGCCAGCATCATAGAGGGACCTGGTAAGTCCTGCTAGGATGGTGAACCAAGGGTAGGACAGTCAGTCCACCTTCGCTGAGAGGAACTCAAGCAACAAGTCCAGGAGGCTCTTGGGGAGGGAAAGGGGATCCGCATCGAAGCAGGTACCGAGAAAGGCAGGCATAGGAGAAGCAGGTGCCAAGAAAATAAAAAATGAGTATGTCCGGGAGGGGGGCAGCTTGTGGGCATCCCACAATTGTGCTAAAGTGTGGGAACATGTGGATGATGGGGGAGGAGGTGGTTGTGCTCTGTCTCAGGGTGGTCCTCACCAGAGACATTCCAGAAAATGCACAGTCTTAAACCACATTGCCAGACATTTTTATTTTTATTGCTAACATAAAACACGCTGCACAGAAAAATGCCTTTGAGAGTCCGTGAAAAAAATTTTAAAGACAGCTCCAAACCCAGCCACAAATCAAAGCTTGAAACAGTTTTCTAAAAATTAAAAAACAAAAAAAAAAAAAAAAACTTTAAAAATAAGATTTATTTTGAAACTTCTGGGATCATGGGTGTTTGCCTGCATGTATATATGTATCATTATTTGTGTGTGTGTGTGTGTGTGCAGTGACCACAGAGGCCAGAAGAGGGCGTCAAGCCTGGAATTACAGACTATTGTGAGCCACCATGTGGGTATACTGGGAACAGAATCCAGATTCTGCAATAGCAGCAAGGTCTCTTAATCTCTGAACCATCTCTCCAGCTCCAATGATGATGGTGGTGATGATGATGATGATGGATGGGATGATGTGATGATGAAATACTTTAGGCCACAGATCTTAACTCTGTAAAACTGAACATTAACTAAACACAACAACAAAGTACAATATCACCTGGCCCAGCGGCTAGGAAGATAGCTTAGTGGGTTCAGTGCACATACATTTGTCCAGGCTGTGCCCAGGGAGAAAGAAAAAAAAAAAAATCACGGCCCTGAAAATATTCCAATCAGCCAGTCTTCTGACTGAGTCATGGACCAGAGGAAATCAACCCAAAACAGCATCCTGTCTATAGACTAATGAATGGGCATGAGTTTGTATCACACGCACTGACGAATCTCACCCAAGAGCACACGGCAGGGGCGGGGTGGAGGGAGAAGGGGAGTTAATTGTTAAGTGTTCCTTCGTGGACGAATACGTGTGACTGAAACATGCCAGACATGAACTCTACCTCTGGGCTCGAGGACACTGCGTACTGCCTGTACTCAAGGGCCAATGTACTACTACCCAGCTGGCTAGGTTCCCTCCCACCCGTGGCCTCCCAGGGTCCAGCTTCCTGCTGCTGCCTCCTTCCAAGCTGTACTGGCCTGACTCCCAGTAGGGCAGGGAGGAGCTTGCAATCTGTCCAACCCAGGCCTTACAGCCACGCACGGCAGAACGGAAAAACCATCTTTATTGAGGTGCAATTCACAGGTAAGAAACACACATCATGTGATTAAGGTTGCTCTACCTGCTGGGCACATTCTGCCTGTCGGGAGAATTCTCATTTAACCCAAGAGCCCAGCCCTTCCCAGTATCCACTGCTAGCCACAGGCTTCCTGCCAGAACAGAGCCTTGCCACTGGACAGGGCACACAGGAGGGACTCTTGCCTGGATATCCATCAACAACACTATGATTCTGAAGAGTCACCCAGAGTCCAGTCACACAGAGTCATGGGATTGTCCTTTAGGTCTGCTGCAGCTGGTTGCTGCTAGCTGTGAACAGTTTCGAATAAAAGTGCTGAGCCTTGTAGGAACGTGCTTTGCTCCTCCCAAGAAGCCGAGAAGGGGGATCAGAGAGTTGGACACACTTGACTTTCCAAACCAGATGGACGCTTGCCACCCTGTGATTGCTGCATGTTGTCACTAGCATTTAGCGCTGTCTGGTTTTAAGTATTAGCCTCTCTTGAGGGCTGTGGTCCCCTACTGACTGGTGAGGAACAATAGTGATATTAGACACACTTTCACACGCTCAGGACTCAACTGTTCAGATCTTGCATATTTTACTTTGATCACACTTGTCTAGTGTGCGTGCATGCTTGCCACCACACACACGTGTGAGCCAGCAGACAATTTGCAGGAGGAGTCAGTGCCTCTATGTGGGTCCCAGAAATCTAGCTCAATTTGTCAAGCGAGGTAACGAATGTCTTTATCCCATTTGCTAGCCCAGATCTTTCATATTTTAAAAATTGAGCATCCTATCTTCTTGGTCTTGAGCTATGAGGGTTGTTTAGGTATTCTGAATACATGCCCTGGATGGATATTTTCTCCCAGGTATAGCTTACTTTGTTGTTCATTTAATGGTATGTTTTGATGCCCAGGGCTAATAATTCTGCCTTTTGGAGACTTTGCTTCCTGAATCCTTAATGCCAGCCTAAAGGAAGGACTTTTGCCCTTGGCATCCTATTTGGGAAGATGAGGTCTCCTTTTTAATCCAGAACTTAGTACAATAGTTTGGACGCTGAATGTCCCCTGAAGGCCCATGCAGTGAAGGCTTTTTTCTCAGTATAATATTACAGAAAGGTGATAGTACTTTTTTTTTTTTTTTTCTTGAGACAGGGTTTCTCTGTGTAGCCCTGGCTATCCTGTAACTCTCTTTGTAGACCAGGCTGGCCTCGAACTCACAGACATCCATCTGCCTCTGCCTCCCTAGTGCTGGTATGTACCACCATACCTAGTTGTTGATTGTACTTATAAAAGGGTGGGACCTAGTGGAAAGTCTTTAGGTTACCAAGTACCCACCTTGAGCTTGAAGGGGACTGTTCCATCTAGCATTTTCCTGGTAGCTTTTGCTTCCTGGCTGTATCATGAGCATTTGTGTGGTTCTACCTGCTCCTGTCATGGTCCTCTGCCTTGCTACAGACCCAAAGCCATGAGGCCAAGTCACTATCACCCAAGATAAACCTCTCCTTTTGATTAGCTAATTGCCACAGACTACTAGTCAGCGATAAGAAGGCAATGTGGACTGCTCTAGGATTCCTTATTCCTTATAAGGATGGAAATGGGCCACACCCAAGCTTTCCAGTCCACAGCCAAAAGCTGCGGGCAGCAGGCAAGCACAAGACATGCACTAGGGAATTGAAGTTTACCGAAGCAAATGTAAATGGTGTTATCTTCTAATTTAGGTATATGGCCCATTTGAAGTTGTATCCTTGGTACAGATAGATCAGTCCCCTGTCCCCCCCCCCCCCACACACACACACAGGGCTGGGAATGGTATCCAGGGACTCATGTAAGATGGGCAAGCTCCTGTCACAGAGCTCCCTCATTCCTGGTGTCTGCTCCATTCCCACGGGGACCTCACTCGTTCTTGAACTTCTTGAGTTCTCAAAACTGTCTTTCAAGGCTAGAGAGATGGCTCAGTGGTTAAGAGTATTGACTGCTCTCCTGAAGGTCCAATCTGTAATGGGATCTGATGCCCACTTCTGGTGTGTCTGAAGACAGTGATAGTGTATTCATATACATACAATAAATAAATCTTTAGAAAAAAAAAGGACTGTCTTCCCTCAGCGAGACTCTTATAGAGTCAGTTCTTCATAGACACTCATTGTGTCTTACGGTCTGTATATGCCCCCCCAACCCATTTTTTTTTCTTTTTAAGACGGAGTTTCATGTAACCCTAGGCTGACCTTGAATTCACTGTGTGGCTAAGGTTGACTATGAACTTTTTTGTTTGCTTGAGACAGAGTCTCTTTATACATTCCTGGCTGTCCTGGAACTCATTACATAGACCTGAGTGGCCTCAGACTCACAGAAAGCTGGCTGCCTCTCTGCCTCCTGAGTCCTGAGATTAAAGGTATGAACCACCGTGCATGGCATTTAGCTTCTTTTTTTTTTTTTTTTTCCCCATGAGCTTTTGGTTCTTTCACCTCTACTTCTTGAGTCCTGGGATTGCCAATAGATTCATTAGATTTTTTTTTTTCCACTGTGAACTGAAGTTTTCAGCAAAGCAAACAAACCGCACATACTGGTGTCGAAGATTTCACAAGAGGGATCCACTGATTATAACCTCAATGTTGTGACATGCTGGAATGTTGCAGATCCAGAGTCGATGTCTCTTGGGTTATGTTTAGTTCCCTGAATAGCAGCCATTGCCCACTGCTGTGTCTGACCCAACACCCTTTGGATTAAATAAAACCTTTAGGATGTATTAATGGCTTCTGCCAACCCCGAAGCTAAGAATGTCCTCGGATAGCAATCCAAAGCCCATAGCAGAGACTCCCTTGCTTGTCTGTAATCTGCCTACCTAGTTTTTCCACCAATGGACTTGGGAAACGCCTTGATTTGTGACGTTCTTTTGTTCTGTGCACATAAAAGTTTGTGCAACTGCTTCTATGTCGGAACATGTTATTCAGAGCAATCAGAATCTGCATTCCTGAACCATATCGGCTCAGAATAAACCAACTCGTTCTCAAAGAGGACGATGGGAGGGATGGGGGTTCCTTCATACTCTGTATTATGAAGACATGTTTGAACCCCACATTGTAAAAAGGAGTTGAGGAGCCATGTTATCAACAGCCCAGCCTAGACACACTGCAAATGGCTTGTTTGTTCCGAATTAACCCTTCCTAGCCCAGGTGGCTCTGAGGTGTACAAGGCTGGCACCAGGAGAAACCAACTTCACTCAGCATTTTAAGAAGTGTCTGAGCCCAGGCATCCACAGAAGGAGAGAAGAGAGTAAGGGGTGGTTAACAGGAAAAACACAAACATCGCAAGTTCAAAAGTGTGCCTCACCACCGGACCACAGGGACAGGACTGAGCTCTGGAAAGACCTGCGTCTCTAGTTCTCTCTCACGTTCTCCCTGTATAGCTGTGGGCCAGAAATGAGATGCAAGATTGATGTCTAGGAAAAGAATGGAGGAGGAGGAAAGTATTGTCTGGGCCAGCCTGGCTGCTGAAACCTGAAGGGGCCCCAAGGACCCTGGCTGAAGCCTCAGGCAAGAAGGGCCCTCACTCATCACCTTTCAGGACCTCAAAGGGGTAGGTGTGTGTGTGTGTCTGTCTGTGTATGTGTATGTATCTGTGTGTATGTGTCTGTATCTGAGTGTGTCAGTGTGTGTCTCTGTGTGTATGTCTGAGTGTGTCAATGTGTGTCCCTGTGTGTTCTGTGGTCTGAGTGTGTCAGTGTGTATATGTCTGAGTGTGTCAGTGTGTGTCTGAGTGTGTCAGTGTGTGCCTGTGTCTGTGTGTCTGAGTATATGCCAGTGTGTATTTGTGTGTGTCTGAGTGTGTCAGTGTGTGTGTGTCTGTGTGTGTCTGAGTGTTGTCTGAGTGTGTCAGTGTGTGTGTCTGAGTGTTGTCTGTGTGTGCCAGTGTGTGTGTGTGTGTGTGTGTGTGTGTGTGTGTGTGTGTGTGACAGCAGGCCCCTCACCAGGCTGCCTGTTCTTCCCTGCTTCCTTGCTGACAGGGTGTTGCAGGCATTTTTCCCTCCCACTGACAGCATCCAGACCTGTGCTAGAGCAGAGACTACCTAAGGGGACCTGTGGATTGGAAGTGGGCAGCAGGTCTCCTGAGGCGCCCACTCAGAACCATCCAGAATCCTGGGCAGAAGAGACACCATCCACAGTGACAGATTTGAGGTGCCCTGCCCAAGATAGCCTCCTAAGCTGAGCTCGAGAGCCTCTGTTTCACCAGGGCCTCCCAAACACTGGTCCTGAGCTTCTCAAGACCCAGAAGTGACAGCAGGGCTCCTGGGCAGAGGAAACCAGTTGCCACACTAGGCCTATGGACCTGTGTGTCCATGTCCAGATAGCTAAGGCCTTGCTTCAGCAGCCCCACGGCACCGATGCAGGAGCCATAGAAAAGGGGGGGTCACACTCCATTGCCTTTAATATGCAGGAGTCACCTCGGACACTGGGATGGGATGGTGTGTTCTAGCACATAGCACCAGATCCCTATGCTATGGATGCCTTCCAAAGCCCTCCCTCCTCTGTTCTCCCCACCCCCACTCTACTTTCCCTACACCCTCACTTGACTTCCCACTTTACACGCAGAGTTCACTCAGCCAAGGCTGAATGGTCACCTTGGCTCCTCCCCCTTCGATGGATATGTTGCAAACTGACCGTTGCCCCTCATAATGCATGAATGCATGGCAGCAGGACTCAACCCTTAATGTTCCTTTTCTGCACTGGCTGAAGGTCATCTGGCTGCCCTTTGGTACTAAGTCCTCCAGTCCTGGGAACTCTGCTCTTGGGGGTTGGGGGAAGGCTGGTCCTCCCTGTTTCAAAGTGTGTCCTTCTGAATCTGAGGGGTCGGGCCAAAAGCTACAAGGGGCTGCTCCTGCTGCCATAGATCCTACAGGATCCTTATGGGAGGCCACCAAGTAAGTGGCCTCTGAGTAAATTTCCTACCCAGAGGCATAGTGTCTTCCAGGCTGGGTCAGAGACAGATGCATCTCCTAGGTCAGGTCATGTACTTGGTGCGTGGGCTAAGCCTTGTTTCTTAGGGTTACTATGACTGTGATAAAACACCATGAAAAGGGCTGTTCAGCTTACACTTCTACATCACTGTTCCTTTTCAAAGGAAGTCAGGACGGGAACACAAACAGAACAGGAACCTAGAGGCAGGAACTGATGCAAAAGCCACCGAGAGGTGCTGCCTACTGGCTTGCTCCTCGTATCATGTTCAGCCTGCTTTCTTATAGGACCACCAGCCCAGGGATGGCCCCAATGATGTCCTTCCCCCATCAAACATGAATTAAGAGACTACCCAACAGCTGGATCTTATGAAGGCCTTTTCTCAATGGAGGGTTCCTCCTTTCAGATAATTCTAAATTGTGTCAAGTAGCACAACTGACCATTTGTCAACTTGATACACAAACACTCACTATCAATCTATACCCTTTCCTTTCTTATTTTTCCCCAAGATCACATACTAATATCAATTTTAAAAATCCCACAGTCTTTGAAAATACAAACATTTAAAAAAACAATCAGCCGGGCAATGGTGGCACACGCCTTTAGTCCCAGCACTTGGGAGGCAGAGACAGGTGGATTTCTGAGGTTTGAGGCCAACCTGGTCTACAGAGTGAATTCCAGGACAGCCAGGACTACACAGAGAAACCCTGTCTTGAAAAACCAAAAAAAATAAAAAAATAAAAAAAACAAAAAACAAAAACCAATCAGTCTTTTCAGAATAGCCAGTCTTGCTTAAAATCCAAAGTCTTTTCCAATTAAAAGTCTCTCGGGGCTGGAGAGATGGTTCAGTGGTTAAGAGCACTGACTGCTCTTCCAGAGGTCCTGAGTTCAATTCCCAACAATGGTGGCTCACAACCATCTATAATGGGATCCGATGCCCTCTTCTGGTGTGTCTGAAGGCAGCTACGTTGCACTCATATACATAAAATAAATACATTTTAAAAAATTAAAAGTCTCTCAAATGTGTAAAATCAAAAATAAATTAAATACCTTCCCACTTCAAGAGGGAAGAACCAGGACACAATAGCAATCAACTCAAAGTAAAACTTAACTCTATAGATGACCCAATGTCCAATGTCTGGGATTCACTCACGATCTTCCAGGAAGCTCCGAAGGGCACTTCTCTGGCTCTGCCCTCTGCAGCACACACAGCTTGTCATCTTAGGTTCTGGTTGGCTGGGTGGTCTTCTCACGGTATTGGCATCCCCTCAATACTGCGGTACCTGGGCTCCACTTTCACCAGGAGCCTCTCCTGAGCTCTCTCAACCCTGCCAGCAGCGCCAAGCCTCAGCTGCTCTCCACGGTCACACCTTCAAATCAGTACCACCACCTAATGTGATTCTCACACTACCCAGTTCGGCTGCCAGCAGGAGTTACAACCTGGACACCTCTGGAAATAGCTTCTGTGTGCTGACCCTGAGGAAGCAGTCCCCAGAAGACTTCACCTCAGTGGTGCTGGTCTCATCTGAATCACAGCTGATTTCAGTGCCATCATGTCCCAGCAAGAAGCTGATTTCGGCCTAACACAGCTGACTTAGCCCAGTTGACAGCAACATCCCTCACACAAATGGCCCTGGAGAGTCTTTGCTTCTCCCTGAAACTTCACAAGCCAGGCCTCCATTGTCTGCACGGATCTCAACATTCTTATCTCCCAAACTCCGAAGAACAGTCCCACTGAGCTTTCAACACTCAATGGCTTTTCTAGCCCAGAGCTCCAAAGTCCTTCCACAATCCTCCTCAAAACAACATGGTCAGGTCTGTCACAGCAATACCCCATTATTCTGGTCCGATTTGTCCTAGTTAGGATTACTATTCTGTGAAGAGACACCATGAAAGATTTTATTGGCTTATACTTCTGTATCCCTGTTCATCGTCACAAGAAGTCAGGACGGGAACCCAAACAGAGCAGGAACCTGGAGGCAGCAGCTGATGCAGAGGCCATGGAAGGGTGCTGCTTATCGGCTTGCTCCTCGTGGCTTGCTCAGCCTGCTTTCTTATAGAACCCAGGATCCCCAACCAGGAATGGCACCACCCACAATGGGCTGGGCCCTCTCCCATCAATCACTAATTAAGAAACTGCTCTACAGCTGGATCTTATGGAGGCATTTTCTCAATGGAGGCTCCCTCTTCCCCAGTAACTCTAGCATGTGCCAAATTGACATAAAACTTGCCAGCACACCTTGTTGAGGGAAGGCTATGGTACAGTCTGAGAGGGAGGGATGCCCCCCGCCCCTAGTCTAGTATATGCTTAGATTTCCATCATGCGTTGGGCTTCTTTGTGCTGCTGTATAGAGAGGTGGACTCTTGGAAAGCTGTCAGCCCAGTAGATTTTGACCTGGCCCTTATGCTGAGGAGATGTGAGGCCTGGCTTTTCTGGAGCTGGGCAAAGGCTAGGCAGGCCACAGGGGCCAGGTCCTTGATCCGGAACAATATGGACTTTGGGACCATTAACAGTGAGCACGGTGGCTGGCCTCCCTAGCTGGAACGGCCTGGCAGGGAAGCCTCATGCTGTTCTTTCTCTTCCTGGATCTGACCATGGCAGCCCAAGTGAGCTTGGACGGTGGGAGGAAATGTCAGCTGGGCTTCTTTCCCTCATGAGCCCAGCCAGTCCGAGGCTAGGATGGTGTCAAGTACCCATCTTATTCTTCCAACTCCTCTGCATAGCAGAAGTGCCGTTCTATCTCGCTGGTAGATGTAGAGCTAAAGGGCTCCCCAGGGGCACCCCGAGTTGGGGTGGACTGCTTGTTCTTAACCTGAGAGCCCAGCCCCCACCAGGCAGCCTTGCTTCTCGCTGGGAAATGGACTGGAGATGTAGGGTGTTAGCAGACTAGCCTTAGGTCACTGGGTTCTCAACCTGTGGGGGATCCTTCAGGGGTAGTGATGCTGTCATCAGGGAACAAGTTAGGACCGTCTTCTAGGGTTTGGTCCATATGGGGACTGAGCTGCAGAGCTTGACATGCTGCTCCAGATGTCCGTGGATCCGCAAACTTCAGGCCTTGCAGCGGCAACTGCAACTAGAACTTATAGGCTGGTTGGGGTTTAGCTCGTGCCTCATCCTGACTTCTCCCACCCATGGCTCCTTCCTCCGTACCAGCTTTCACTCCCAAGGGCCAGACTGAAGGCAACTGCCATGCTTACAGTAGCACTTAAAACAAACAGTAGGTCACTTTACATCCAAGAAACCATTCCTCAAAGCATTTGCTCTGTTCCTGAAAAGGACTGTGCCGGTTATACAGATCCCTCCCAGAGCCAGCATCTGGTATCTTAGACAGCAGGCATCCTAGTAACTTCCTTGTTCTTCCCTAAGTCTTCTCCAAATGACCCAGGGTGGGTGGGTGGGGTTTGGGGGAGGCTGGAGAGATGGCTCAGGGGTTAAGAGACTGGTTACTCTTCCAGAGGACCCTGGTTCAATTCCCAGCACCCATGATACAGGGCCCTTTCTACCTCTGGTCCACCCCCAAGGTGCAGCTCCTTCAGGAATCTTGACACAGTGATAGACAGGGCTGAAGGGAGCCCAGTGCCCTGGAGTAGTGCTGAGCTTGTTGGGGTAGCTTCCCCTCTGTGACATATGGGTCATGTGGATTGGGTATCACTACCTGCTCCTGTGGGTAGGATGCTCTCACTGAGCCCCAAAGGGACAGACCTGTCTGGCACAGAGATAGTCACACTCTTCCTCCACACCTCATCTCTCCCTCATCCAGGGGTGGGTTCTTGTAAGCTCCTACTTACCATATATTCAGGACAGTTGCTCTGAGGCCTTGCCCTTCGGGTTATAAGTAACAAGTGGCCCGAGGGTGCAGGTAACGGACACAGCCAGATATGGACGTCCTCCAGCTCTCCCTAAAATTCCTCCAGCTACCCGTCCATTAAATTCCAAAGAATTTGGCATTTGTCCCTGTTCCTTTCGACTCACAAGGACTCACGTTGTTGGACCAAGTCTGGCACAATAATGGCAAGGGGTCATGCAGATTTCCAGACGTCCCCAAGAGTACACCGTCTATGGTACCAACACGTAGAGAGGAGGCATTATGTTTCCCAAACGCCCCCATGATGCCGCCATTGCTTTCCAAAGCTCTGGTCTGAGAAGCACTCTAGATTTCTGGACAATTCCCCTGTATAGCAACTACCTTTGCACGTACCACAGAAGGCCCAAGTCCGGAGGGGTGTGGCCGCCATGGGCTGGGGAGGAGCAGTGCTGGTGTGGAGACTGGGTGCCCACACCTGGGATCCCTATACCTATAGACGACCACCGGGTCAAACCTCCTTGGGATCTATTAAACCAGAGTTGCTGGTCGGCCCCATGCCCCTCTCCGGTCGTTTTACTTTACTCCTAAAGTGCATGGTTTCTGGGTCTGCCTCATAGGGCAGCAATGACCCTGCCCTTGAAGTACTCCGCCAAAACCCATCAGAAGGAAAGAGGCTGGCTTCCGGGAGCCCCGCCTCCTTCCACCCCATCCCAAGCTGACAGCAACCTCCCACCTGCTGAGCAGTGGCTGAACATCCCTGCTGGAAACCGGGTGAGGGGGTAGAGTTTGGAGGATTGAGAGATAGGTGAAGGGGGGTGGGGCCTAAAAACGCTTAGTCCAGCCTTCTGTCCCTGTTAACACTCAAGTTGATATAAGGTGAGCAGTTGTATGTGTGTGGGGGTGGGGGGGTCTCCACGCATAGCCCAATCCGTCAGTGCCCTTGGAACCTAAAGACGCTGATACCCAAACGAGGGGCATGTACAGCTGGCTCAGTCCAGTGCAACTCTAGCGGGCAGTCCGTGGCTGGCCAATGCCTTGGTGCCTGGGCTGCTCTAGTAGGTGGGCTCGGAGTGCTCGTCTTAAGAGGCGCCTGACAGAGCCCGCGCAGACTTTTGCAGGCCAGCAGGGGTCAGGGGCGGATCCGGGGAGGGGCCTTGGTCTTAGGCCCGGCGGTCACCTCTGTGCTCGATCAGATCAGGCAGTCGGCTGTGAGCTGAGACCCGGTCCAGTGCTGGACGGGTAGGGGGCTCGTAAAGGGGTTCAGGCGGGCAAGGCGGGTTGCGGGGCCCAGGGGTTGGATGAAGAGGAGTCGGGGTAAGAGGGGGGGGGGGAAAAAGGGACTCATTGGAAAGGCGGACAGAGAGGGTCAGCTTGGGGAGGGAGCGCAGGAGCCGGAACACAGGGCGAGCGTACTGAAGGGGGCCTGGAGTCCATAGATGTAGGGTCTCAGGACACCGGCTGACAGACGCGCCGTGGGTCGTCCTCTCCTCCCGGAACTACATGACCCAGGCGGTAACTAATCGCGAAGGGTGGAGGGCGCATGCACGAATCCCTTGTGGGCGTAGCTGCGGGGTGTAGCCAGGTGTTTGCCCCGCCCCCGGAAGGTCCGCGGCTGCGCCTCCAGCCTAACACGATGGCCACTCCTTCGGGGCGTGGTCAGTTTAGGTAACCACTCCCCTCCACGCGGCCCTTGAGCCTCCGCACGGGTTTGTGGGTGTTGTAGTCTGCGTGTGCGTGTGCGCGACCCAGAACGCCGGCTGCTGGTTGAACCAGGTACGGGCCTGTGAGACGCAGAGCTGGGGAACCGTTCTATGCGTGCCTCGGGAGCCACGGGGTAGTGCAAGGTACGGTTCTGTTCCTTCCGGCGTCCTGAAGAGGAAAGCAAGCTGAATTCTAGGCTACAGAGTACCAGAGGGTCCCTGGCGCGACTGCAGAGCTCCGGGCAGGGTTTGCAGCGTGCTGAGATCCTGTAGAGTGAGTGGAAGGCGCATGCGGGGTCTGCTGGGTGGAAGACAAGCAGAAGTCTCTGGGGTGCATAGGTGCAGTAGGGTGGGTGTGGGACACGGGCTAGTGTCTGTGGGCTGTCAGGGTCCTTGTGTGACTACTGAGCATAGGCGAGGACTTCAGCGTTCAGAGCTCCGGGGCAAGGGTCTGAGTGCTGGCCCGCATCCTGGACGCATGGTTGCCGAACCGTCGCGAGGGTAACTTCCCAGGCTTCCTGGTGGGATCTCTGAGCGCCATGTCTCTCCTTGTCATTCCTCGGGAACGGAGTTCTTTTGCCTTCAAAGTATCTTCCTCAGGTCGGGAGTCACCACGTGCGCCTGCCTGCCCCAGCGACTGTAGAGCACGTGTTGCCTGCAAGGAAACCCCACTGTCCACGCCCGGTGCGTGGCGCGCCTCCAAGCCCCATTGTTTAGCTCAGAGGTTGGAGGCACCCGGACAACTCTTAACAACTTCCCTTTGGAACAGGTGGCATCTGTAGCTTGCACAGCTGCCTGTAGTAGCCAGTCTTTTCTGTACTTCCAGCGTCTCTGTGACAGGGATGCAGCCCGGAGCTCAGCCCACATTCCCACTTAAAACTCCTTGAGGAGTCTTGGCTAACAGCCTAGGAATAAAACCGTATTCGTTTGACTCCTCGCCCTGTAAGTCTGCCCGTCTTGTGAGTGCGCCTGTCTTTACGATGCCAGGCGGAACCTCAGCAGGCCAGAAGTTGATTGTGGGCCTTCTCTCAGTGAGGATAGACTAAATCTTTACAGTTGCTTGCCTGACTGTAAAGAAATAGCCCCCTCCCAGGGAGACTTAAGGACTCCCGGAGTAGCTCGGATGAACTCAGCGAAACACAGACCCTTTGACTTTGCAGAACCTCACGCATTCTTCAGGCTAGGGAGCCAAATGTGCCCTCCAAGAGGGCACTGGGGCTGAGGAAAGAGATTGATTCTGGGCATTTGAGCCTGTGGCAAAGATACAGTCAACATTCAGCTACCACAATGAGAGAAGGGCAACGGTGCTTTGTCTCCCTCCTCCCCCCCCACCCCCTTTCCTTAATACAGTCATTCCAAGAGTAAAAGGAACTTTCCTATTCTAAGATAAAACGAAAGTGCTGTTCGCTTTTGCTTTGGTTTTTGGGGTGCCGCGGAAAGAATTTTGTGAACAGTTGTATTCCACACTTCTTACCCAACCCCCCAACCCCCATCCCTCTTGCAGGTGCTAGGCTGGTCAGAAAGGACTGCGTGGCGCCCCTCCCCCGGCACCACAAGCCACTTGGGGTGCCAGGGATTTCTTTCAGTTGCCTGAAAGAGATTGCAAGTTAAGAAGCAACACTGTGCTCAGGGCATATGCAGGCCATGTTCACTGTGATGCCCACAAGCCATGAGCTTCCTTCCATACACAGTTTTAACCATAAAAGACAGGATTCCCCCCTACCTCCATCTTTCCTTTGGCTAAGTAGAGCTGAGCTGAGCCTAGCTTTGTTAGAAAGAGCAGGCGGGCTGTAGAGAAGGAGGGTGTTGTGTCAGAACTGGACACTTTAACTATGTGGGAGTGATGTCACCTCCAGTAGAGTGTCATAAACTGACCGGGACAGTCTCTGCCTAGGTAACAGCCTGGAACTCCCTTGACATTCATTCCTGGAGGTGCTGAGAATCCAGGCTGAAGCAAGCCACCTGCCCCATGCAAACAAGAGTTTGGGCCCCTGTTTCCTTCAGAGACAGAAGAAAGATTTTGTCTAGGACCCTGGACTCTGGGCCACTCTCCTCAGTAGCAGCTTTTCCTTTGCCTGGCTTGTGGCCTGCCCAGTAGTCACAGCTCCAGACCTAGAAGCTCTGGGAAATACGCGTTTCTAAGCTCTCAACCCCTTGTCCATCCCATGCACATTAGCAAAACCTGTGGGAGGGTGGCAGAGCTGTCCCTGCTGCTCTGGAACTGGGGAAGGCAGATCTTTACAAAAATGTTTCAAGTTTGAGCAGAGCCGCAGCTGGAGAAGGCCAGAGGGCCTGAGAGTTCCTGTTTCTGCCTCCTAGGCATGAGGGCACTGGGCTTTGTTCAGGGAAGGACCAGAGTGTGTGTGTGTGGCGGGGGTCCCAGGAAATTGGGGTGGGGATTAGGGATAGAGCTTGTGGCTTTACCAAAAGCCAGTCCCTAATTCCTAGTCCTCAGGCAATTAGGTTTTTCTGTTGAACTGGTATTTATGGTAGAAGGTATGAGCTGGGCAAAGGAGTTGACTTGGGATGTGGTTCCCCAGAGAATAGGCGATGTCCATGTGTCCCCTGTGAGCACATACCTGGCTCCTGGGTCTTGTCATTGAGATTGCAGACCATCTTGCGATAGAGTACAGTCCCCTTGAACAGACCTAAGTGTGGGCTGTGTGTGTGGGCTGGATGGAGTGTTCAGAACCTCAGAGGAGAAGCAGGAGTCGATTTCCTGAGCCATCTTAGCACTAGTTAGGGCAGATCAGCCTGATAATCCTAGTGGGGCTCCAGGAGGAGGTCTTCAAGTGGTTTTTATAGCTATGGTGGGGGGTTAACCTGTTGAAGGACTGAAGCCAGGTCATCTTACAGACCCCTGGGCAAGGCCCTGATGGCCTGCCATCACCGTGGTATAAAAGTATAGTTCCCTGGGTGTAGCAGCCTCGGGAGTCTGTGAGGCTATATGTAATGGAGTAATATAGAGTTTATTCTGTACTGGTGTCTGATAACTTCTGCTATCCCTGGGTCTCAAGAGACACCAAGTAAAAGTATTCCTGTTATCTCTGGGGGTGACCTTTCAGATGAGGGCCAATTCCTGGAGATTCTTAAGCCCATATTAGGCACAGAATCCTAGATTTAGCTATATTCCTGGCCACCTCTTAGCCTGGAGGCTGCTTTAGTTTTAGCAAACGCAGTTGCCATGGACAATTGCCCAACCTGGCCAGCCCTAGCAATACATGTTGGGGAAGGGCTTGGCTTTCCCTGCACCTGCCTTGGCCTCTCGGGAGGTGTCAATGCCGAAAGCCGAATCTCCTGAGTGCTATGTCCTTATTGGCTGTTTGTGTAGCTCTGAGGAAGTTTGAGATAAAGCAAAGCAAAGTTTGTCCAGCTGAGGTGATGTAGCCTGTGTTTGTGTTTTCTTCAGCCAGGCCCCCTGCCTGGATACTTGTTTCCATTCTCCCATGAGAACTTGGGTCCTGTCCCAGGCCCTGTAGCTTCCGGGGGAGGGGGGAGATACCCACTGTCCTAGCATCTTCCCAGACCTTCTGTACCTCTGGAATTCTGCCCCTTACCTCACCCTTCCTTGCAGCTCCCAACAAGCCCACAAACCCCTGCTTCTTCAGGGGCTCAACTGTCACCCTGCTTCTCCTTTGTCGTAAAGGCAGGAGTTAAAGGGAGGGCTCCTGGTCAGTCCTTACGGGGAGCGCACACGCTGAAGGGTCACAGGTCACCTTGCTTTCTTGAACCTCTGTGTTTAGTAGGAACTCAAAAAACATCCTCAGTCTCAATGTAGGGACCATGGGCAGAGAACCTGCCCCCCCCCCAAAGTTCTTCTATCAGGAGATTTTTCTTGTCAGGAGATTTTTCTTTGTCCCTTGCTCAGGGATTGAAGGGAACTCTCACTTAGCTCAGATTTGCAGACACTTCCTGGAACAGGCTGTCATGAGGAGCAAAGGAGATATCGGGGAGCCTGTTGTAGAGGGGGTTTAGCCCCACCCCCACTAGCCCCTGTATACGATGCCAGCCTCTACTCCAGGAGTAGACAGCTCCCGTTTGGCTTACACCAATGCCTTATACAAAAGCACATGAACCTGTGACGTAGAGCGATGTGGATTTGCCCATGAGTCGGGATAACTTGGGGTCCTGATGAGTGGATGTAGCCCCTGCCTTTCTCTTAGCAAGGACAACTGGTGGTACTCACCGGTACCAGAGTAGCCCATGTCCAGGACAGAATCGTGAGACAAAACCAATGCTGAGCAACTTGGTTCTCACATGCACCACAAATACTCAAGACTTCCTCGGGCCTGTGTGGTGTGAGGTCAGGGGTCCGCAGCTGGATGGGCCAGCTGTGGCTGGACTTGACCCACCATTGGGAGGAGGTCTGTAGTCATCTGAACGTCAGATCCACCTCTTCCTCTAGGAGTCCTGGAGAGGCCTGTGGGATCCCTCAGGTCAGCCTCTGCTCTGCCCCTTAACCCTTCTCAGAGCTTGCTTTGCCTTGCCCTTGGTGGCTCTCGGTCACCTGCCTGTCCCACTGACTGTTCTTCCCGTGACTAGCTTCCCTTAGAGCTGCATGTGCGAGAGGCTACAAGTCAGATATGTATACTCAAAGCCACTCTGACTGACTTCCATGTTGTGTCCTAGGGGGCAGCTGGTGTTCTAGCCTAGCAGAGCCTCTTCCTCTTACCCTCTCTATTCGAGTACCAGTTCTCGACACAAGCCCTGTGTGTCAGGCTGCCAAGTCCTTGAAACGAATGTGAGGTGCTCCCAGAAGGAATTTTATTTCTATTTCCCCTTCCCTTCTCCCTCGTGCTCTGGCCCTGCTTGCTCTGGAGGTTTTTTGTTTTTGTTTTCAAGGGCATCAGATCTCGTTATGAATCATGGTGAGCCACCATGTGGTTGTTGGGATTTCAACTCATGACCTCCGGAAGAGCAGTTAGTGCTCTTAACCGCTGAGCCATCTCACCAGCCCCATATTTATTTATTTTTGAGACAGGGTTTCTCTATGTAGCCATAGCTGTCCTGGAACTCACGCTGTAGGCCAGGCTGGCCTCAAACTCAGAAATGAGCCTGTCTCTGCTTCCTGAGTGCTGGGATTAGAGGCGTGCACTGCCTGGCTCCCAAACTAAAATTTTAAGTGTTATTATTAATTTATTTACTAAAGATAATTAGTTAACACGACTTTGATTAATATTTAAATAGGCCTGTGTGGCTGACACTGGTTTGCTTGAGGACTCCTGGAGGCTGTACTGGCCTTGTCTGAGAGACTGGGCTCCTGATAGTTCTCAGGTTGGCAAAGTAGGTTGAAGATTTGGGTCTGGGGCCTGTAGCCACCCAAGGCTAACACTGGGTCTCAGCTGAAAGACTGGGAAGGAGTGGGTTACCTGTAGGCTCCTTGGCTGACACCAGACTCTCTGCTTTTCCTTCCTTCCAGGTGGAGTGTCATCTTTGTTCACCAGGTTCCATGAGGAGCTGGGCGACATGGTGCCCGCTGGCCAGGTGGCAGAAAAGCAGGCATGCGAAGAGCCCAGGCAGGACCACGAACTTAAATCCTGGCGATGCCTAGTGTTCTATCTCTGCTTCTTTGGCTTCATGGCACAGTTGCGTCCAGGGGAGAGCTTCATCACACCCTACCTCCTGGAGCCTCACCCTCGTCGTAACTTCACCAGAGAGCAGGCATGTTGCTGGGCTGTGAGGGGGTTGGGGGAGGAGCAGCATGGGGTGGGGGTTCTCTTAGTTTGATATACGGGCATATGAGGCTGTGGGAGACTGGGTAGGAAGTGGGTTTGACTCCACCCTAACCTCCACCTGCTGCACTGAGCCCATAGAGTGCCTTGGCTCTCTGATTCATGAACCCAGCCAGATAGTGTGTCACTGGGTGTCATAGAAAGGAACCCTGTGCCTGCTTTGGAAGGAGAAGAATGTAACTGAAGGAGTGCTGACTTCAACTACCAGATGGCTCATCCGCCCTCCTAGTGAGAAAGCCCAGGCCCAGCCACGCCCCACCTTGCTTGGCACCTGCCTCTGGTAGGGACTTAGCTGTTTATGTAAAGAGATTATTGAAGGCATTTTCTTCTTACTCAGCCGTGGGGACAGAGGGTCCTATTGAAAGCCCACTAATGAGCTTAAATCCAAGCAGACATGGAGACGGTTTTTGTTTTTGTTTTTTTGGACTTGCACCTCATGCCATACAAGGCAGGGCTGGACAAAGAAGGACGAAGGGTGTTGCTCCTTGCTCACCCTGGTTTGTAGCCTCTCTGCTTTTGGTGAACGGGTGCTGTTCACCATCCCTGTTACAGGAACAAGCATGCTTAGGAAGCTTCCATTATAATACAATAAAAGAAAAAAAAAAGAGTCCTTTCCAGTTCGCAGCCAGTAATGTCATAGTTGCACATGAAGACCTGAATTCGAACCTCAGCACTTGCATAAAAAGCTAGCTGTGTGGGGAAGGCGGAGGCTATCAGATCGATGGGGGCCACTTGCCAGGCAGCCTACCCGTTGAGCCCCAGGTCCCGGTGACAAACCCTGCCTTGAAAAACAAGTAGATAACCACCTGAAGAATGAAGAACACTCTGACCTCTACACATGTGCCTACACTTGTACACCCTCAAAAGCACACACACACACACACACACACACACGAAAGAGATTCCAGAGGTCAAGACATTCTGCCAAGTCTTAAGTGTCGCTAGAAGACAATGATCACAGGTACTGTTCACCAGCCCAAGGGTGAGTCCCGTGGTCTTAGCCCTTCTGGTTACAAGGGAGGTCAGGAAGCCAGCTGGGTACCGGGCAGTCTGTTCTTGCCGGGCCTCTGTCTTTACAGCATATCTTCCTGCCTGGATTCTGGAATTTTATCCACATAGATTCAGACTCTTCATATCTAAGGCGTATCTGCAGAATGAGTCAGCCAGCCTTCTGGTGCTTCAGTGGGCTGAGCAGCTAGCTCCCAGGGTTTGACTTTTTGAGTTTTTGGGTTTGGGGTGTGCGTGTGTGTGTGTGTGTGTGTGTGTGTGTGTGTGTGTGTGTTTTGTATTTGGTTGGTTTGGTTTTTGGTCAGTCTAGGTAATACTTAGTTGTAGGGAATTTGTTAGAATCCTTAGGTGTAACCATATTGGAATATTCCAGATTTCTCTTAAGAAGGGTGTTGTGCCTGTCTGTCTGTGTCTGTGTGGTTTTGTTTGGTTTGGTTTGGTTTTTGGTCAGTCCAGGGAATTCTAAGTTTGGTTTTTGGTCAGTCCAGGGAATTCTAAGTTGTAGGGAATTGGTTAGAATCCTTAGAAGTAAAGGTTTAGGAATATTCCAGAATTCTCTTAAGAAGGGTGTGTATGTGTGTCCTTTGTCTGTGTGTCTGTGTGCACAGCAGACCTAGACTTAAGAGTTCCAGTTCACCTGGCCTGATCCCCCTGCTTCATATGCAGGCTGCTACCTGGACTGTGTAGACTCTGTCAGTGGCCTGTGACCTAGACACTGAGTCCCCTCCATTTCTTTCCTGGATGGGGGGAGGGGCTCCTGGCAGTCCCAGTGCATTGCTGCTGTCTTTGAGAATGGTTGCCTTTCTTGTTGCTCTGCAAGACAGGCAACTGGCCAGGTTTTCGCCATCTTCTGAGTCTTCCCTTTCCCTGTTCTGAGTTCGTGAAGGTACTCACGGTATAGGTCTGCCTGGTTCTCTCCATTTCAGCTGTGACTCTTGGGAAACCCTGCTGTTTCCTGATGCTCACTCCCAACCCACCCCAACCCCAGTCAGAGAGTGTTCTCTTGGACTGGGTCATGCCATGGTTCCTGTATCCTTGCATGCTGTGTCAGAGCAGCCGGTCCTATGCTTGTAGTGTTAGCCTGGGTGCTGCCCCTTTGCCCTGTGCCCTTCTGCATCTAGATCAGGGATGCGCTCTGTACTGCACAACCAATTAGGATCCTCCTATGCCTGGGGATTGTCGGGCAGTGCTGGGCTTAGGTGGCAGGAAGACAGCTTATACCAACCAGTTGGCTACCTGACAGATCCTACATGATGCAGAGACCTTTTATAGACGCCTCTTCCCTGGTAGCCTTCCAAGTGGGACCCAGGATACAGGCCAGCATAGAGACACCCCTACCCCCCCCCCCCCCCCGTCGGCCCCTTAACAGAGCCAGGGTGATGTAGAGCAGACCAGGGACCTCAGGTTGTTTGCAGCCTGAGTCCTCACTGGTGCTGAAGATCTCTGGAATGTCCTGGCAGGGTGGATCATTGTGGAAGGGACCTTGAGTGTCTAGGGTTATCAGGATTATTTGGGGGTGAAACTTGATCTCTGTGGGGCACAGGATCAGGAGGAGCCACTAGGCAGGAAAGACAGATTCTCTGATTCTCTAGGGGCTTCTTTGTCTATTGGCCCTCCTACTTCCTGAGCCTCAGTCTCTGAGGTCTGATTCATCAGCTGCCCAGGGTAGCCTGTGGTTGACCGAGGCAGCCTATACTTGGCCTAGGGGTGTCAGCAGTCCCTCTGGGCTTGGCATATCCCTTACATACTGGTTCTGTTTGGGGTCTTTAATTTTCTATCCGTGAAGTGGGGCTGGCCGTGGTATCTGCTGGTTTCTTGGGGCATTGGGGTCTTTCGAGTCAGGTTGGCCGGTTGCTAGTGGTTGGGTGAGTTAGCACTAGGGTGTGAGTCAGTGTGACCTGAGTCCTAGTCTCTGGGAGCCCAGGAGGACCCATCCGGCTCCCCTGTGTGCACATTAGCTGGATCTAAAACGAGGGCTAAGGCAGCCTCTGCTGAAACTCATTCTGGCCTAGGAAGAGAGATTGCAAGCATGTCCGCCACCCAGGGAGAGAGGTCGGGAGGACATTGGGGTTTCACTGGGATGGAGGCTCTCCCTCCAGAGCCTCCAGGAGGCCCTAAAGGCACCTGACTTGGCCTGCCCACACTGCCAGCGGGCCTTAGCTTCCTTAGGCAGTAAAGAAGAGTCTGAGACAATGTCTTCTGATACCCGCCCTGCAGCAGATAGCTCCCCCCCAACCCCGAATCTCTATGCCATAGCAGGAACCAGGTGAGGGTGGCTACCGGAAGCTGGCCTTAATGAAGGTTGGATTCTGCAGGCAGCATGTCCAGTTCTGCTTAGTGAGGTGGGGTGGAGGAATGGCCTCATCCTCCTCCTGGCCTTCCCTTCCTTCTGTGTGCCCTCCCTAGCTGTCTGTTACGTCCCCCTTCAGCCCCCCTCCCATCTCTGTTACCATCCTCTTGTAATAGGGACTGAGGAAACCTGGGTTGGTGTCTACTGGCCTTTGTACTCATCTCTACCTAGATGTCAGATGAGTGTAAATCAGAAAGCCTAGGGTAAGGTGATCCGCCTGTAAATGAATGGTAGCCTCCCCTACAGTCTGACAGCTTCCTGTGAGTCGTGCCTAGCGTCTGCAGTCTCTCAGGCTAGAAAAACTATCTTGGTTTCTAGGCTCCCGTCGCGGTCATCAAAGAGACAGGGGCAAGGTAGACCCTTGCCTGCTCACTCTGTAGTACTCAGGGACGCAGCCAAGCGTCCTTACTAACCAGGGCCTGCCTGTCCACAGGTGACCAACGAGATCATTCCGATGCTGCCTTACTCCCACCTGGTCGTGCTGGTCCCCGTGTTCCTGCTCACCGACTACCTGCGATACAAGCCAGTCCTGGTCCTGCAATGCCTGAGCTTCGTGTGCGTGTGGCTGCTGCTGCTGCTGGGCACCTCGGTAGCGCACATGCAACTCATGGAAGTCTTCTACAGCATCACCATGGCGGCTCGCATCGCCTACTCCTCCTATATCTTCTCCCTGGTGCACCCCTCCCGCTACCAGCGCATGGCCAGCTACTCCGGGCAGCGGTACTGCTGGGAGTCTTCATCAGCTCTGTGATGGGCCAGATGCTGCTTACCCTAGGACAGATCACCACCTATATGCTCAACTGCATCTCCCTGGGCTTCATCCTCTTCAGCCTGGGCCTCTCCCTCTTTCTAAAGCGTCCTAAGCGGAGCCTCTTTTTCAACCGCAATATACACGTGCGTGGAGCTTTGCCCTGTGAACTGGATCAGATGCACCCGGGGCCCAGCCGGCCAGAGCCCGGGAAACTAGAGCGAGTGCTGGGCGCTTGCAGGGACTCCTTCTTGGTGCGCATGCTAAGTGAACTGGTGGAAAATGCCCGGCAGCCACAGCTGCGTCTCTGGTGCCTCTGGTGGGTCTTCAACTCTACAGGCTACTACCTGATCACCTACTATGTACATGTCCTGTGGAAAAGCACTGATAGCAACCTCAACTACAATGGCGCCGTAGACGCTGCCTCCACACTGCTGAGTATGCACTGGAGGGCTCTTGCGGGTTCCAGCTGGACCCCAGTGGGCCTGTCGTCCAGCCTTACCCCTTGCCCTGGGATAGACCACCAGTATAGGCTGCCCTATCCCTTGCCCTACCTTGCCCCACCCAGCTCCAGAGCCACTCTAACTCAGTCCATCTCTCCCATGGTTCCGCTTGCCCGAGCTCAGCCATGACTGAATGCCTCCTACCTCCAGGCACCATCACGTCCTTCTCCGCGGGCTTCGTGAACATCCGCTGGGCTCTCTGGTCCAAGCTGGTCATCGCAAGTGTGATAGCCGTCCAGGCCAGCCTGGTTTTCTGTATGTTCCATATCCGGGACATCTGGGTCTGCTACGTGACCTTCGTGCTTTTCCGTGGGGCCTACCAGTTCCTTGTGCCCATTGCCACGTGAGTGAAATGGTATGGGAGGGCCTTCTGGAAGGTTCCATTGGGGAGCGTAAGGCAATGTGGGGAGTTACGTGGGAGGCCTGACCTGTCTAGACACTTTCTGCTGTGTGTACTACACTGGTTTCCTTAGGTCCCACAACCGCTATAAGGACAGAGCGCCCCCTGCAATCTCAGCTCTCCCCAACTCCGCCAGTCCTTCCTGAACCCTATAGTGTGTTGCTGTCCTATAGACCACCTAAAGTTGACCAGCACTCCACCTTCTCACCATGGAGACAGTCCTTCCATTTTATTACCTGCACCCCCTTCTGCTTTTGACCCCTCTCTTTCTGGACTCGACCTACTTGCTCTCCCAGCTTCTCTAAACACTACTTCCAAGCTGCCCTCATACTGACAGCAGGCGACCTTTCTGGATCATACTAGCACGCTTTTCTTGAGACCCCGCCCAGGCTGTAACTGAGAAAGCACTCTCTATGTGAGGACACACTCGGCTCATGCCACGCAGGCCTCAAATACCCTTGCAGAGCTGGGCGTGGTGGTGCACACCTTTAATCCCAGACCTCAGGAGGCAGAAGCAGGCAGATCTCTTGTGAGTTCCAGATTGGCCAGAGATTCATGGTGAGACCTTGTCTAAAAGACATGAAAAATAGGCTCACAGACATGTGCTCACATCACCAGATGGACACACACTTACACATACCATCCACTACATGTGCACTGACACTACACAGTCCCTGTTTATACTATACATATACATGGATCAGTATGCCATATATATATATATGTATGTATATATGCATATATATTTTTTATATATATGTATGCATATATACACATATACATACACATACATATATATATATATCATAGGTTTCATACACCATATGTACTTGTCATTTGCGCTGTGCATGTGCTCACACCACACACAGACACTTGCCATCTGGTATGTGCCACCTTTGGCTTGCCCATTGTCTACCTCTTCTGGGAAGAGCTTGGCTCCTTCCTACCTCCTGGGGCTTCCTAACCCTGCCTTCTCCCTCCTTGGACTGCCTTCTCACATCCCCTGGCCACATACTCCTGCCCACCGAGTTGAGAGCACCTTCGTGTTTCCAGTCTTCTGGAGTCAGTCTCTATAGGCATGTCCTGAGCCCCACGCCTGCCCTGCTGAGCCCCACGCCTGCCCTGGGTCCGCTGCTGTTGGCTGGTGGGTGCGTGTTGGGAGGGGAGGGCTATGCACAGGTGTGCAGGGTGGGGGTGTGGATGGGACTCTCAGAGTTTTGTGTCTGTGGCTTAGCTCAGTCTGGTGGTAGGATCGTATGACTTGATACTTTGCTGTATTCCTGGGTAGATACAGGAGTATCCCTGGCTCTGTTTTTGTTTCTTCATTTTTTATTTTTCTTGTTAATGTATTTGTTTAATTCGATGGGATTTCACTATATAGACCAGACTGGCCTGGAATCTTCTGCCTCCTGTGCTGTCTGGCCCTACTCGGTGAGTTTGATCACAGTATTTTCTTTTTTTTTTTTTTTAAATCTCCCAGTTTTCAGATTGCATCTTCCCTGTCTAAAGAGCTCTGTGCGTTGGTCTTCGGAATCAATACTTTCCTTGCCACTGCACTTAAGACCTCCATCACGCTTGTGGTCTCTGACAAGCGGGGTCTGGGTCTCCAAGTCCGTGACCAGGTAAGTCCCAACTTCAGTCCCATGTCTTTGGGGGAGGGAAGCCCATCAGGTAGTCATGGTGGAGCCTCCTGGTGTGGTTCATTGTCAGAGGACACAGACCACAAATCCATTGTCCCTGGAATATACAGACTGTGGCCCACAGTTGGAGCAGGAAGTAAGACTGTTGGACAGGCTCACATTTCCAGGGGCACTTGATGTGGTGAAGTTAGCCACATTTAAATAAAAATTTTATTATATTTTATATAACATAATAATTGTATATAATATATTATATAAATATAATTTATATATTTGCTATATAATTATAATACTATATATTATATAGTATTCCATCTACAAGTATGCCTACACACCAGAAGAGGGCACCAGATCTCATTATAGATGGTTTCATAACCACCATGTGTGTGCCAGGAATTGAACTCCAGACCTTTGGAAGAACAGCCAGTGCTATTAACCTCTGAGCCATCTCTCCAACCCCGAAGTTAGCCACTTTTATCTATCCATGTGTTCCTACCCTACTCCTGTTCAGGTCCAGGTTGGACTTCTGGGACTTGGAGCCCCAGGTGGCTAGGCCTCCAAGGCTGGCTGAGTTGTCAGCCATTTCTGAGGAATCTTCGTCAGACCTTGTGTGTCCTCATCTGGGCCTGTACCAATGACCTTCCATGGTTACAGCTCCTTAACTTTCATGTCACATCCCTGTTGGTGGTTGTCAAGACCTGATGGCCTTAAACCCAGATTGGATGATGTCTGAAGTGTTATGTTCAGGAGGGAGATAGGCAGAGCCCTTTGGTTGGAGCTGGCATTGGCCTACTGGCCCTTCTTGGGATGTCTTCAATTTTCTCACAACAGCCAGAGTTTTGCTTGTATCTGAGAAACCCCCTGCCTAATCTGTGATGGGAACAGTGTGATGTAGGTACTGGCCAAGCCAAATGGACTTGATAGTCAGCAAATGAGGAGGGATGGTGACTAGGCTCCTTAGCGACAGTCCCCCCCAGAGGAGACTGTCTGTCCTTAAAGAGTAGGGGCTTCTAAAGTGGAGGGGGCTGTCCAAAGAAACCCCAGGGGGAACCTGATTGGACCCAGCTTTAGCGCACTTAACATGTGATTTGTCTTTTAGTCACTGACTTCTAAGGGCACTGTGCTCTCTGTCTCTCCCCCTTCTCCCTCCATTGCTGCCTCTTGTTCAGCCTTTGGGCACCAAGTGGGTGGGGCCTGAGAGACTCTTGAGAGACTGGTGCTGCCCTGTGTTGTCTGTGGTCCCGTTCATTCCAGCTGCCTTGCAAAGACCCCCTTGCTAGTGTGCTTCAGAGGAGTGGGGCAGGTGGCTCAATAGGAAGGAGGCTAGGTCAGCTCTTTCCCAAAGGGCTGGCCACAGGAGAACTGCTCTTCCTGAGTGTGCTTGGTCAGTCCTATTCATTGGCACATCCCCCTGAGAGATGAAGAGTATTCTGATGCTAACTCCTGCTTCGTCCTGTCAAATTTTGAGATGTGTGCTGATTTTTCTCGGGCTGGTTTTCTTTGAGCATTGCGTTTTGTTCGTAGTCAAAAGAGATGCCGTCTCCTGCTCTGCCCTCTCATGTCTCATCCCGAGTTGGGAGGCGGGCTAGGGCCGGAGTCCAGGGAGTGGGAGCAGAGCCAGAGACCACTGAGAACCAGGGTGGAACCTGGGGACTTTGGCTAGGAGCCAACCTGGATTTGCTGGTTTTTAAAATTGGCTTCATTCACGTCCCATTTAAGAAACCATGCAGAGATTCAAGGTCCCATTTCTTTAGTTCAGTGTCATAATCAGGATGTTGATTTTCAGTCATCCCTTCGGGACCCTTGGGATCTGTCTTAGTTAGGGTTTCATTGCTATGAAGGGATACCATGACCAAGGCAACTCTTATAAGGACAACATTTAATTGGGGCTGATTTACAGGTTCAGAGGTTCAGTCTATTATCATCATGGCAGGAAGCATGGCAGCATCCAGGCAGACATGGTGTGGGCAGAGCTGAGAGGTCTACATCTTCATCTGAAGGCAGCCAGGAGGAGGGTCTCAAAGCCCACGCCCACAGTGACACACTTCCTCCAACAAGGCCACGCCCACTCCAACAAGGCCACAGTTCCTAGTAATGCCCCTCCCTGGGCCAAGCATATTCAAACTACCACAGGATCTTTTCATGGCACAGCCACTCTTTTCACCCTGTGGTCTGGGAATATAGGTGTTCTCCCTGGAGGTGATTCCATCCTCCTGTGCATGCACGTGCCCTTGGGCTTCTCCTCAGACCAGGGCAGGCGGTGCTGTGGGTGTGCCTGGGCTAGCTGCTGAGCTGCCAACGCACTGTGGACTGTGTTCAGTCCTTGCATCTTACAAGTTCTTCCCTAGAGTTCGTATGAATGTAGGTTTTGTTTCTCCTGGATGGGAGCCCAGAAGTGGAGCTGTGGATTCCCAGTGGGGACCATTGCTGTCCTACCAGCAGGGTCTGAGAACCCATTTCCCTAAATCGTCATCAGTGCTTGATAGACCTCTTTCCTATTAGCCATTCACACGGGTTGTTATGTGCTTTTCTCTTGGATTCATTCGCGAAACCAGAATTTCTTCTATGCTACCTGTCTCTAGAAAGCAGTAATGATTTGAAGTTTGGGACCGCAAGGGTATTATGTGTTGTGGGAAGACTCCTCTTCTTGTTGACAGGCTGTTGCCCTGATGTTTTGCCCATATGCCTTCAGAATCACCTAAGACAGTGTTAATCAAATCCGTTTTCACCACCAAATATAACTTAGAAAACACCAGCCAGGCATGCAGTGAATGCCAGCACACAGGGAGCTAAAACTGGAGGATTGTGAGTTCAAGGCCACCTGAGCTATCTCATGAGCCTGTCTCGAAAAACAGAAGCAAGGACAGGGGTGTGTTTGCTGTGGTTTCTCCTGGTCGATTAATTCACCTTGTCCCACAAGCCTTTCTTGCATCATTTCCTCTTGGTTAGCTTCTTTGGTCTGAATCTGTCTTACCTTTCATCCTTTATTTCTTGTCCACTATCTCTTCTTTATATTTCTGGATTATTGTTGCTGCTTGCTGACCCATTTCATGGTGGTTGCTCTAAAAAGTTTCTCCCATGATTTCAGTACCTATTGACTGCCTTTGGTGTCAGAGGCCTTGGTGTGAGGTCAGCAGTTTCTGATGTACTGAAGCAATATCAGAGGTCAAAGGTCTCCTGGTGCTGTGTGTTGAAGCTAAGGGGTGGAAAAGCTTTGCCCTCTCAGCCCTGGCAGTGTAGGTTGGCCTGCCCTTTGGGTAGAGTTGGAGTTCTAACTCCCATAGTAGTCCCCTTCAGTGCAGTGAGCAATGAATACCGTATTACTCCAGGTGCGTGTGTGTGTGTGTGTGTGTGTGTGTGTGGTGGGTGTCAGTGCATCACCCTGAGTGATTGTTACTGATATCATGAGGGTAAGGGTAAGAAGCAAGGTCATTACCTCAGACGCTGTGAGATTTGAGTTTCTTCCTGTGAGTCTTGCTTGACCCCACCCAAAAGGTCCTCCCTTGTGTCTGACTGAGGTAGTCATGTGGTACTTTCCCATGTGGGCTCTACCTCTGCTGAACTTCCGGCTGCTTCCGATCCAAGATCCATGAAATCCCTTAGTGCTTGCCATGGATCCTGAGGTCTGACTGACACTGCTCTCCACCCTTCCCCAGTGGGTGTGGCCCATGGCATCCAGGAGTTTGATGGACACAGGGGAATGGGGAAAGGATGTCAACCTTGTCTTCTTCATAACAGAAGTCCCTAATGGCCATTTCTGAGTTTGCTTGAGATGTGATCATTTCCGAAAGGGTCCCAAGGGGCTTCGAGAAGCTCACCTGCCTTCCCTGGGGCCACTCAAACCTTCTGGCAATAACCAGGTTCCTCTCTGGGAGGGAATGTATCTGATCCTTCAGGTGTGACTGGCCCTTCTTGGTCATTGCTGTGCAGTGCAGACCAAGGCTATGTCCAGTCTTGATTGTAGCCAGGGCCTAGAAGAAGCCCTAGGGCATTGTCCTGGAACCCTTCTGGTGGCCATGGGAGTCAGTTCCATGAAGTTAGAGCCTTAAGACCAGCCCTAGAGGACCACACAGACACCAAACACAAGCTCTGGGGATCTTTGGGAAAGTGATAAGTAGCCCTTTGGTGGTTGACCATGCTGTGAGAGAGAGGGAAGGGAACCAACCAACCCTGGGGCAAGGCCTATGACTCCTCAGTGTCCTCTGGCCACCTGCAGTCTGGGTCATGGAGAACCTAGTGGGACTCCCTAGGTGGGGCAAGGGTGGGGGTATGAGCACCAAGCCTGAGGTCACCCCGACTCTCTCTCTTTCAGTTCCGTATCTACTTCATATACTTCCTGATGATGTCCGTCACCTGCTTTGCCTGGGCTGGGCTGGATGGCTTGAGGCACTGCCAGCGTGGCCGCCACCAGCCCCTGGCCCAGGCTCAGGAGCTGAGGAGTCCCTTGGAGAATTCTGTGCAGGCGATAAGCCTACCTGATGGAGACCTAAGGGGACTGCAGCCCTCAGCGCCGCAGCTGCTCTCAGAGGACGGCATGGAGGACAGCAGGGGCGACTTGAGAGTCGAAGCCAAGGCTTGACCTGTCTTGACCTTTCTAGCCTCGTCCCAGTTCAGTAGCCGGCTTTCTGACTCAGAGGCAGCCCCTCCTGTGTGCACTCCATCCTCAACCAGCCTGGCCCTGATGCTACAATGCTCCTAGTCTACGCTGCCCTGAGTCCCAGCGCCCAAGACATGTGGGGGCCCCCTGTTGCTTTTCAGAAGCCCTCAAGTTAGGGCACAGAACTCCCCTTAGGAGCCACGTGTTTTAACTGAGGGGCGATAGATAGCTTGTCCTTCTGGTAGCCACTGAGGACCCTAAACCAGCCTCCTTCATGCTTTAGCAATGGCTGGAGCCTGCTACAGACACTCAGGGCAGCTTCCCGGCTTTGTAAACCATATGCCAGGCCACTGCAAGCCTGGGCTGCCTATTGCTTGCCAAGAAGAACCTGTGTTGGGGTCAACTATGCCCACCAGGCCGGTCTGCCCTTCGCTCTGGGAAGCTCAGGACAAATCATGTCTGCCCCCAGGGCTAATGAGGTAGCCCAGACACCAGCCAAGGTCCTGCAGGGAGCCAGTTGCCTGTCCTAGGCTCCTGGCTAAGCTGCCATCCTTCCATTGTTGGAGGTGCTTGCTTGAGTGGTTATCTGAATTTTTTTTTTTTTAAACTTGACATTAAAATGGAGAACAACATTGGACTTCTTCTGTTGTGAGAAGCTGGAGTCAGGAGCACTAGACATACTCCCATCTGATGAGGAAGCGGCAGACGTCGGCCCAGTGTCCTCCCTTGTCCCTCCTGTCATCCCTAAATGAGTTAGTACAGACTTGTCACATGCGGATAGCCCAGAGGACTATAGATGTGCCAGCCTTGACCAGAACTGAGGCCCTCCTAGAGGGGAGTGCTTTCAGGGGCTTGCACTGGAGAAGTAGGTTTCCTGGCTCCGCTCCTGAAAGCCGGCAGCGTCAGCCGTGAGGTTAGACTATCTGGGGCAAGAGCGCTTTTTCCCAATACCCCAGTATGAGGAGGCTTCTCTTGCTGGCCTGGCCTAGCACCTATGGGCTATGGTTGATGTCACCTAGCTAAAGCTACACACTAGGCCTTTGCTATCCTTGAGTTGACTCCCATACTCCAGAGCGAGATCTGACACCCCTAGGGGATACAAGCAGTATCCCCTCTGGCTGGCGGTAATGGGTCACCAGCTCAGCAGAAAGCACGATTCTAGTCAAGGTGAGGCTGCTGAGCCAATTGTGCCTTAGGACCTACCTGCAGGTCCACTTAGAGACCCTGGGCTGAGAAAGAGGTCGCAAATGGGGCTGGCCTGTCACCTGCTGGTTTTTACACAGGAAGGATATCTATCCATAGTCTACCACAGCACCCTGAAGCCTTGCTGAGGAGGGCTAGCTCCATCCCATCTAGGCTTGGCGGTCTCGTAGGACACCACTGTTGGACCTTTACCACAGGCAGAGATGATATGTGGTCACCCGTGCTGTGCCAGCCCACCCTGCAGCCATGTAGTAAGATGGGGCTTGCTGGTACTCAAACCTCTCCCAGCAAAAGCTCTCCAACAGCAGCTGGCCCAGCCTTGCCTTCATATCTGTAGCCTTCACCTGGCAACCTGTACGGGCTGAGGACAGTCGCCTCTCTGCTCCTGGACCCTGTCAGCCACCAACGGTTCTTTACTTGGCTGGAGGCTTTGGCCCTGGTCTCCTCTGTTAAGGCAAGCACAGTCCCTGAAGGTAGCCACAGCCAGGACATGGTAGCGAATACAAGTAGTGAGTCTGGGGCAGAGTAAAGAGATAATGTGTAAAAATTGGGAAGTTTGTTTTATCCGCACGAGTGCTTGCTTGCGTGTGTGTATGCGTCGTGTGTGTGCCTAGTGACTGTGGGAGCCGGAAAAGGCTGTCAGAGCCCGTGAAACCAAGGTTAGGAATGGTTGTAAGTTGCCAAGCTGGCACTGGGAACTGAGCGCACGTCCCCTGCAAAACCACCGAATACTCTTAATTGATGAGCCATTTCTCTAGCCCCCTGCTCTACATGATTCTGAAGACACCACGTGTGCACTGCTGGATACCAGGTGGAGGGTACTGTTAGCATCTGAACATGTATGTACAGTACATTGTGTGCACGTGTATGCCTGCACACCTTCGTATATAAACACGCCTTCATATCCTTTTGCATACCTGTGCATGCTTCTACATACCACACATTCACGCATGCCACTGTACGCCTGTGCACACTCGTGCATACACATGAATGGTCCTGTCCATGTGTGTAACTGTGCAGTCTCTATACCCATCCAAACCTGTGGATCTACACACCGGACCATGTACACCAGTGTACTCGTACGCATGTGTTTGCCTGTTCATGTGTGTACATACAGACCCGTATCCATGTATACACGACTATATCCGTGCTTACCTGTGCTCCCTTAGTAGGACTTCAGTTAGCAAGTGCAGGAACAGAGGCTCCCAGGTCTCCTCAAGGATGATTCGTCCTTTTTGTAACAGGGAAGGCAGCTTATAAACCAAGTGTCTGTATAAAAGGTCATCTTTATTTGGTGCCTCTCTGAAATGGCTTCATATCACACATTGTCACAGAACCAGCCCCACTGGATTGTCCCAATCCTTAGACAGCAGAGCCTTAGGCAGGCACAGTGGCTTTGATTAGCCACTTGTGACCCTGAGCACACAAGTCCTTCCATAGGACAAGTGCTTTGTGCAGCAGCTGTGAGATCTGTGGACTTGAAGCTGTTGAGCGAGGTGCTGCCTTACCCAGGTGCTTGGGCTTGGTTGGGGTTGGGTTCTGCTCTGGACGGGATCTCAGGGATCACCAGAGAGGCCAGTCTGAGAGACAGACCTGAGGATGGGCCCCATGTCATGTCAGGCCCTCGAAAAAATGAGCACACAGGCTAAGTCTGGCCACATTCCTGGCCCGGTGACAGGGAACAGGGGTCAGATCTGGGGTGTCACAGTGAGTACTGAGCTTGGGAACCTGCTCTGGCAGGGAATGTGGGGGTAGTCAGGAGAGCTGGCTCCCACTGCCCAAGTGTGAGTAGACCCAGTTACCACCTGGATGAGCAGGTGCCCACCTGTACAACTGGCATAGCCACTGGGCGGTGAGAGAGGGGAGCCTGTACTGCCCTGTGCTGTCCCCAGCACGTGCATTGTGACTGCTCTGTGAACGGTCTGCTCAGAAAGATGCCAGGCTAAAGAAAGTCTGCAGCTCTGAGGCAGCAACTCTAGGTCGTCAGCCTCCTGCTGAGACCCAGCTATGGTCGACTTCGCCAGGAAGCTCTACCAAGCATAGAGGAAGAAGGGACTGTGACACAGGCTGGCCAATTCAAGTGGGAGAGGAAGGGCAGGAAGTCTGTGTTAAATGTTTAAAAAAATATACTCTTTGGCTTCCTTTTATTTCTTGAGGATTACATAAAATGTGAACTAGACAGGATCGTATCCCAGCCAGGCCCTGGGTGCTGGCTGGAGGCTCCCTGCACTGTGTCAAAGTCCTGCATTGCCTCTGTCCGCCATCCTAGCTGGCAGAGGCCCTATTTGGAGAAAGAGGTCATGAAGCTATTCTCAATGCACAGGACGATGTAGCTGTTGTGGCAGCTCGCAGCTTTCTGTTCCAGGAGCCTGCCTGACAGCAGGGAGGAGGCCTGACCTGTAGCCCCAGTAGCTTCAGTCCTCCACGTCTCACAATAACTCTCCATCAGCCTGCGCCCACTGGGGTCTGAGCCGTGCCATACGCTCTTCTGCGGCCTGCAAGGTATACAGACTGTCAGCTACCTGAAGACCACTAAAGCTGAGAAGACGGAGGCCAGCCGCTATCTTTGGGGACAGCAGGGCAATGGGACCGTAAAAGGCCCCTGTGACCTACAGACCTTAGGTCCATCTCTCAGATGTGCAGCCCTGCAGAGGAAGAGAGTGTGGGGGTGCAGTCTGGGCCAGAGGACCTCTGGGCTGGCCTTTCCTCCACTGATTAGACAGAACTGGCTTTCCAGAAGCCTTGCTTGATACATGCTAAAGAGTGAGTTCTCATTTAGTTCGTGTAGGGGCCAGGAGGGCCCTCGTGGGTTCCTCTTGGGGAAAGCAGATGGAACTGCGCTAGACACATTTGTCTAGTTCCCCAAGTCACCCCTCAGAGAGCAGGGTCATTGAAGTTAGGTGTCTCGGCTGCCAGGTGTAGAGACATGGGGTATGGCAGCATTCTGAGGACAGTCTAGCTGTTGGCCACAGTTCAGGTGCCTTCTGCGACCAAGGGCTGTGCTGGGGAGCTGCCTTACATGATCGGTACTTTTGGTGACATTTACACGGCTGAGCAGTATAGCTAAGTGTCACAGGTGATGACGTAATCTGCTATGGCTTTGAGGGTGCTCACAACCTGCTGGTTAAACATACCATTCCTGTGTTCTAGGTTGATGATTTTATGTACAGACTGTGTCAGTCTAGAGATTCAGGTCTTGGTCATATCTCCTAATGCTGAGGGAAACCTACCAGGCTGGGTGTCTCAGGACATCTCTGCCGTCGAAAGAAAAGATGCGAGCCCCAGGTTGGAGTTGACCCTGGGAGCCGGAAAACAGGGTATCCCAGCTGGGAGATAGCACCTCGTCCTACAGGAGACACAGAGGGACTTCAGTCACCCATCACTCATGTCGAGTCAGAGGAATAACCATCAGAGAGATCACAAGAGACCAAGGAACACATGGGTCTGAGGCATAGAGAGCCCCTTCTCCAAGGTAGGGCCTATCACAGTGAAACCCACAGGTACCCTCCCGAGCCCAAGACCGTGGGGTCTGTAAGTCCACACCATGGCGGAATCCAGCTTTTTAGAAAGACTGAAATTCCAGCTCTCTTTATAGGAAAGACCCAAGAATAAAGTCACATGATGGGTCCCGCGGCAGAAGGGCCAGGCTAAGTGGCACATAGGAATGACTCCATGCCACTTTGGGCTATGTGGTCAGCAGCACAGGAATGCCCATGGAGAGAGGAGCCAGGGCCCTGGATGGGGCAGGGATCCGAGGGGCTTTGTGGGGAATACTGTGAATGGCAAGCCCTTCTGTGAATTCACCCCTGAGACCAAGCCCTGGGTACAAATGGAGACAGACTCTTGGCCTTCCAGAACCCTCACGACAGGTTCCACCTACCTTCAGGTTGACGATGGGCACAGACCCTCGGTCAGCACGACGCACGATGCTGTAGAGGTCCTTGCAGCCGAGAGGACAGGAAGGCCCGGAAGGTGCCAGACAACCCCACGGCTCGGGCTTGCTGGAAGCACTGGAAATCTGCCCCACGGATACCACGCATGCCTCCAGACAGCGGGGTGTTCAGTGCCACCAGGTGGAGCTGCCGGAAAGGTCATGTATGGGTCACGTTTTAAACAGTGTCACACGTAACCTCTAGTCTGTAGGTTGCATACCCACAGCACAGTGCATGCAGGCAGAGCCCGTGGAAGGATGAGACCAGTCACTTCAGTGACAACCTGCAAGCAACCCTCTCCTGGCCTCTCAGCCTAGAGCATCAGAGGCAAGTCTCAGGCACTGTGGTCCCAGCAGACCCCCAAGATAGCCCCTGGTACCCCTTTTCCTGTGAGCAGAGACAGGGATCTATAGTAGGATATTTTCCCCACTACATTTGCAATGAAGCTCGGTGATTGGACAATATGAAAGGTAGGCGGAGTGAGGAGTTGGGAGGAGAGAAGGAGAGGAAAGGGGGAAGAGAGAAGGGAGAGAGGGAGCAGCCATGGAGAACCATGGATGGGTCAAAAGCTGTCCTGGGTAGCAAAGGTTAGATTTTGGGTAACAACTCTAATTGTGTGGGTATCTTGTTAAGTAAGCATTTCTAAATATTATAAATCATTTAGATAATCATTAAGCTTTAAGAGTCTCATTTCTACCGGGCACTGCAGGCATAGTCTGGGCTCAGCCAGGCATTGTGGACAGCGTGGAGGATGGGCAGAGCCAGCCACCACACTGGTGTCCCCTGGGTGCCAGGGCCGGTGTTTCTAGATAGCCGGAGCCACGATCCAGAGCTGGAGCAGCGGGAACTAGCTGAGCTGAGTGCCGTTTTCTAAATATCTCCCGTTACAGGGACTAGCTCAGCCTGTTCCACCCTGGCTGTCGAGCAGCTGTCCATCCCTGGCTGCCCCACCCTTGGTAGGACAGAAGCACAGCAAGTGCACAGCCCACTGCCCTCTTGCCTGCCATATTAAAGACTAGCAGAGACTGGCTCCTAAGTGCTTGATTTCATTGCTAACCACCAAGCCACCAGAGAAAAGGCCTAAATGATGAGCCACCTTTACCAGTCAGAAATCTATCCATAGATCGCTATCTCAATATACTCCCCCTCGCAGCTCTGGGGCGATTCCCTCTATCCTGCTAGGACCGGGGCTGGATGGACACACAACCCTCAATCCCAGATGCTTACCACTGGCTGAAAGTCCTGGTGAGTGTGGGCGGGTGAGGACGTGGGGCGGGCTGGCGGCAGGTGCGCATAAGAGCTGTGGTGCTGTGGAACTCCGGGATAAGGCTGGTGGTTTGACAGACGTGATGGGTTGACCAAGATGTCATCTGCTCGCCAGGGTCGTGCCGTGGAGTAGGAGTGCTCCCTCCGGGTGTATGGACTGCTCTCATGAAGCTGTACCAATGGGGGCTGCAAAGCGGCTACCTCATTGCCCTAATGATGGACAGACACAATGTCTGGAGTAGCGCCTCACCTGAGATCCCCTTCCTCTGTCTATTCTGTGCTCTTAGGCAGGACTGGGCTGAGCCTGAGGTGGGAAGAAGGGAGCTGTACCCTGAGCTCTGGGGTACAGGCTTGAGCCAGGTAGGAGCCTGGAAGACAGTTTTGTCTCACCACAGTCTCCTCGGGGTCCCTGGGTGCTGGTCAAGCTAAGGCCAAACATTGTATTAGTCAGCTGTCACATGTCGTTTGAACTCACTGAGAGGCTGGCTCTGGAGTTACTCCTTACCCCCATTTCACAAGCATATTTGTCCCAAAGTACCCTCCAAAGTCTGTGATGGTTTTTAATATGCTTGGCCCAGAGAGTGGCAGTATTGGAGTAGGTGGGGCCTTGTTGGGGAAAGTGTGTCACTGTGGGTGTGGGCTTTAAAATCCTCATCCTAGCTGCCTGGAAGCTAGTTTTCTCCTAGCTGCCTTCGGATGAAGATGTAGAACTCTCAGCTCCTCCTGCACCATGCCTGCCTGGATGCTGCCATGCTCCCACCTTGGAGATAATGGACTGAACCGCTGAACCTATAAGCCAGTCCCCAATTAAATGTTGTCCTTAAGAGATGGCTTAGGCTGGAGAGATGGCTCAGAGGTTAAGAACACTGACTGTTTGCTCTTCCAGAGGTCCTGAGTTCAATTCCCAGCAACCACATGGTGGCTTCACAACCATCTGTAATGGGATTGGATGCCCTCTTCTGCTATGTCTGAAGAGCAACAGTGTACTCATACACATAAAATAAATAAATAAAAAAGCGGGCGGTGGTGGTGCACACCTTTAATCCCAGCACTTGGGAGGCAGAGGCAGGTGGATTTCGAGTTCGAGGCCAGCCTGGTCTACAGAGTGAGTTCCAGGACAGCCAGGACTACACAGAGAAACCCTGTCTCGAAAAAAAAAAAAAGAATAGCTTGGTCATGGTGTCTATTACAGCAGTAAAATCCTAACTAGACAAAGGTCCCTTGTCTGGGGATGGCTCCACTCACTGTGGTGTGCAGGGAAGAGAACAGCAAAACAGGCCAAGAGCAAACCACAGTGCCCTGGTTAACCCTGGTTAAGCTAGAGGTTAACCGGTTTCCAACCCAGGTGACCATTGTTTATCCCATGACAATAAATGCGCCTACACCTGGGGGAGGCGGGGGGGGAGGTGGGGGGGCAGGGGAGCTAGAGGGTCAGCTGTGGGAGCTCAGCTGGGAAGTCCCGCCAGTGCCCTGAATTCCCTAGTCAGTTTCTGCTGGAAGTTCTGAGTGCCTAATTTAGTGATGGCATTTCTATTTGTTGCCATTTGTTTTTTTTTACTTGGAGGCCTCACCCAAGGGCCTCTGACCACGACTCTCCTGGGAACTCCAGCCGGCTGCCTTAAAGGGGCCTGCCTCCCAGGCATCAGTGTCTGCTGAGTGTTTTGAGCACTCAGTGTGATGTCGCTTTATTTTTTAACCTCTCCGTCATCGGCTCATTATTCTTTTACTCTGGCTTGCTGTGCACTTCCTAAATCCACTCATTCCAAATTGGAAATCAAAGCTACAGTAGATCATTCTTTGTACTGCAGAGACCCATCATCAACCTCCAGTCACCCACAGTTGCTTCCTGGACTTTGAGTAACAGCTCGGATCCAAAGGCATGGACGCAAGTCCTGGCCTTCCTGTGCTCCGTAGCCGGTGCTACCTTCTAACAGCTGAATGGAGGGGGAACGCTCCTTACCGTCCCATGCGGGAGGGCTGTCCGGGCCTCCAGCTGAAAGGCAACAGCAGAGGTTACTCGAGCATGCTTCAGGGCCAGGACCTCTCCTCTGTCACCCTCTTCCCACACGCCCTCTCTCTGGAAGAAGCCTGTCCAAATAGGGATGTGACTATGCCCCACTCTTTGACTCCAAGTGAACAGTGGGCACCCGCTAGTCCTAGCGTTGATAGCACAGACTCTTCTAGGCCAGATGGAAGGGCTGGTAGTCAGGAAGGAACTGCAGGACAGGACTGCCAGGCCCATAGACCAAGAACCCAAAAGCTGGTACCCAGCAGCTCATTCATCTTGAGACATCCTACCAGTACTAAGGATACTCATCATAGTGGTATTTATTTATTATTACTGTGTATGTATATGTATGTGTGTGTGTATGTATATATGTATGTATGCATGCATAATATATATGTGCACATGCTATGGTGTGCGTGTGGAGGCTGGAAGACAACTTGGCAAGGCTGGTTCTCTCCTTCCACGTTTTGTGAGTTCTGGAAATCAAACTCATGTTCACAAGTTTGTGTGGCACATGTCTGTACCCACTGAGCCACCTGGCCATCCCACCGTGGTGTTTATATAGCGTAGCGCTGGGATACAAAGCATAGGTAGCCTACATGCATCTTGAGGCCAACAAGGCACCAAGGTGAGCCCTAATATTTCGTCTCGTTATATCCCCTTATAGGATAGCTCAAGGACATCAGCCGTGAGCCACCTGGGGGCTTGTGTTAGGACCCTACTTCATGCTATGTTGCTGTAAGTGGAATCTGACCTCTCCCCCAGGGCTAAATGTTTGAACTCTGGGGCCATTCGGCTTCATGACAGCAGAGGCAACGTCACCAGTTGCCCGACATTTCTGTCACTATGCCTTCCCCACTGCAATGGACAGCACCTCAGACCACGAGCCCATGTAAACCAGTCCTCCCTTAAGGTGCCTCCTGCACCTCGTGTTGCGTCTTTGGTCTTAGCAACAATCAAGTAAGTAATAAGACGTTCATTTACTGCTAACCCTAAAAGTTCAGAGGAACCCACTTACTCGTCTTAAAAGTTTTTATTCTTTAAAAGATTTAAAGATATCCTTCCGTCCTGTTGTGGATATTCAAGGGAGGAGGGTCCCCTGAGAACTCACCAGCACCTTCCGGAAGCCGTTTCTAACCCGTACGTAGAGCTCTTCCCTCTCGGCGACATAGATAAGCCAGCCCTCCGGCACCTCACGGATCTTGTCCACATGGTCTGGTACGTGGCCCAGATCGTCACCTGCTACAACCCCAACCCAAGTCCAGTATGAGACGCACTGCCCAGAGCAACCAGAGCTCCCAGGATTTCGGAGGCCAGAAAGTGGCTCTGGGTAGGTAGGTATCCTTCTTCGTCAGGCTGTCCCCAAGTAAGAGGAGTCAAGGTTACAGGAGTAAGTACCTTGGGGACCCCATGATCCCACAGACACTGATCTCTGCAGCCACGGACTGATGGTGAAGACTTCCTGACATGGCATCAGCGTCCCCACCCCTACTCCAGATTATCAGACCTTGGCCAATTGGACACTTACCCCAGCAGAGGCACCCATGGCTCCTGGGGGACCTGGAGGGCCAGGTGGGCCCGGAGGACCAGGAACACTGACAGCTAGAAGAGAAATCAAGTTACGAACTCCTGATCACATGGGCAGCCAGCCCTCAGGGACCAGACCCACTCTCTACATTCTTACTCTGTCTGTGAGGGCCAGGGAAGGAGGGAGGTCCCGGAGGTCCCGGAGGTCCCGGGGGACCCTGGCGCCCCTCATAGCCAATGCCAGGAGGTCCCTGTGGGCCAGGAGGGCCAGGTGGACCCCGAACGCTCTCTCCCTTTGGACCCTAGGAACAACAAAGAAGCCCTTCATTTGTACCCTGCATGCCCTAGGCTGGGACTGTATTTGTTCATAGCCCCAGAGGTGGAAGGAGCCTTTGAGACCTATACAAGCCCTGCCTACCACAGGGTCCCTTTTTTGCTGGAGATATGGTCCTAGGACAAAGGGACAGCCCCAAAGCTTCCCAGTGTTCCAGTCAGAAGCTAGGCCCGTGTGATGCCCCACCCCTGGGGTCTGCTCAGTGCTGCTCAAAGCTAGGGACGGCAGCAAAAGAACAACCATGAGACACAAAATGAGGCTAGCCTGCCAGCCTCATGCTCACAGAGGCTCACCGAGCTAATAATGTGGGGTCTCCAGCAGCTGAGCTTGCAGGGTTTGAGCTGAGTCTTTCAAGGTATACAACCAAGCATGATGTGTCCCTTGACTGTGCCCAAGCCCACGGTGTGTGTGTGGACACCTACAGGAGGCTTTAGGGTGGGGGTGGGGGTGGGGGGTGGGGAGCTCAGGCTTACCGGAATTCCAGGGTATCCAGGGGGGCCAGGGGGGCCAGGTACACTTGAGCTGAAGAATCGACCACCAGGAGCCCCAGGTTCTCCCCTCTCTCCTTTCTGTCCAGCATCCCCTCGGTCTCCCTTGTCCCCCTGAAATGGTTATCAGAAACAGATGAGGATTACAGGTCAGCACTGACCCCATGAGTCATGGGCATCTCCTTGGTCCTTGGTGCTTGCTCCCCCGCCCTCCCCAGATTCAGCTCAACTCCCACCTCCTCCTGCATCAGCTCCACCCCACTGGCAAGGGACGGTGAGTGTCCAGATGGCAGGACACTACCAAAAGGCCAGTGCTCCTCATGGGAGAAGGGAGAAAGTGGCTTCTTGGCTCAATGTCATTAGACAGTGTCAGCAGAGACAAAGGCGCCTGCCTGGACACCAGCCACCCAATGAAGACATCCATGTCCCCCCAACTTGACCAATAACCTCTCCTACCTTCATTTCAGCTTCCAGTTGGAAGAAGTCTATGGGGAACTGCCCTGTAGGGTAGGGAAGGTAGGTTAGGACCGCACTGAGATGACACTAGATGGTACTCCGATATAGTTTGTACTTCCCTCCCCCACCCCACTGCCTCCCTTGATTTATGAAAGGACAGCACATTTTCTTAAATGTACTCCTGGTTAATGGATTTTTTTTTTTTTTTTTTTTTTTGGGTAATGTTTTTGGTCACAGTGTTTCTTTTTCTTTCAGAGTTGCATTTGTAAATAATGTTGATGACTGGCCATTGGCTTTTTCGATCGCTCTCCATCCTCCAGGGGCCGGAGAGACGCACTCTCTCATTCTGACGGTCACCTACAGATCCTCATGGGGGGTGTGCATTAAAGACCTGCTGTGTAAACTGGCTTCTCCCCCTAGGGCCCTTGCTTCAAGAAGCCGGGTCCTGTCCCCTTAGGCATAGGGTCTCAGCAGGGCCCAGGGCTCCTCCTCTGAGCCATTTCCTGTTTGTTGACTCTTGTCTACAGAGATGGGGAGACATTATTTGGCCTCTTTAGAGACTTAACTTGATCTTTTTTGATCTTGGTTACTTTGTACATAAATAAAATATAACTTCATTTATTTCTGCCTCTAGAACACCTTCTTGTTCCCATCAAATGTGATGCTTTGTTTCTAGTACCTTGGGCAGAGGCACTGAAACATTCTATTTAAGGCTTGTAGTTCTGTGAACAAAGGGTCAACTCATTCTTTCAGGGATAGCAACCTCGGGTCACTTTTGCCTGTTGCTGCCCTCTTCAGGGTCTTTGCCTTATGGAATTACTGTCTCAAAGGCCTCTTGCCGCTCTATAAGGTGGTCCTGAGCCATGATTTATAACCCCCATGGCCCATCCATCTTATAGGTGTGTCACTTGGGATAGGAGATGACAGCTGTCACTAGCAGGACCTATGTGCCAGCCCCTATCCTAGGACTGCTGTAGAGCTAGGTCATAGTCTATGGGAGCCTGTGACCTATGAGCAAGGCGTCACACTGACCCAGCCCTTCAGGCTTCTAAGACCTGCTTCACCAGCGTCCCCCATCCCAGGCTGCCTTTTAGGGCCTTTTGTTTCTCCTTTGACTAGCAAGCTGCTGGACCAGTCTTCCAAAGCAGATGCTCCCTCGCCATGGGGGACTTCCTCTACATTCACAAGACTGCCTCTCAATAACCTGCAGAACCTGCTTCTGCCTACGGGGACTGGTCCCTGTGATTGGCCTGTGGCCAGAGATAATGCAGACAAGCATTGGTGACCCTTGAACCCTTCTGTCTCCAGGTTCAATTTCTCAGATAATGGCTGGGTTGGTTTGTATATCTTGGTCCAGGGAGTGGCACTATTAGGAGGTGTGGCCTTGTTGGAGTAGGTGTGTCACTCTGGGCGTGGGCTTTAAGACCCTCATCCTGCTACCTGGAAGCCAATATTCTGCTAGCAGCCTTCAGATGAAGGTGAGAACTCTCAGCTCCTCCTGCACCATGTCTGCCTGGATGCTGCCATACTCCTGCCTTGATGATAATGGACTGAACCTCTGAACCTGTAAGCCAGTCCCAATTAAATGTTGTTCTTTATAAGAGTTGCTTTGGTCTTGGTGTCTGTTCACAGCAGTAAAACCCTAACTAAGACAGTGACCTTTTTTTCCTGTCCTTTTCCTCTGTATCCTGAGGTTCTGTTACTGTAGGTGAGTGAGTTCAGATTGAGTTTGATCAAGATGACCCTTTTCTATCCCCAGTCATATTTCCCAAGATGCACTTGATAACAGATGCAAATTGTGACAAACCTAGGTGGCCATCAATAGCTTCTCCCAGGACAATTCCCTCTATCACCACCCTCTAGCTTGCCCGTCCTAAGAGAGGGGTCTCCTTTTGTCTCTCTGGGCAGCCAGTCCACTCCCATCCTGGCTGCCAACAGAGGCGCCCATGCTCGCCACTGAAATCCTGAGTTTAAATCTATCCTGTGTTCTATGTCCTCTGTTGTCCCTGCTTGGTTTCTTCTTCCTCATCTTGATTTGCATCCAGCTTTCTTTTGTATTCTTGTTATTTTTTTTTCATCAGGCACCCAGCTGCACATTCTTGCTTTTGGCAAGTTCATCTGCACCCTTGACCTCAGCTAAACATCAGAGAGATGCTCCAGAGAGTCTGGGCTTATGACTGTGCAGCCTGGATTCTTCCTGCTGCGTCGGTCAGCTGTTTCCCACCTCCCAACCCTTTCTGGGACTGCTAGTCTCTCCCTGGAGGCTTGCACTGTGCACCAGGCTGCTTGATGCTCATGCTACTCTTTGCCAGAGTCATACAGTGGAATCTTGCATGAAATTCTAAGTGGAACATCAGAGCGCCCCCCCCTCCACCTCTAATGTTCTGAAGCACTCAGGTTTTCTGGCTTTTCTGGTTTTCTCACTACTTCCTCCATTTCCTTGGGAAGCTTTTGACTGTGGGAAGTACTGCAAATCTTTTCTTAGCTTTGGAAACTGAGCCATTTTGCCCTGACTGCCATTTTCTCTTTGACTCTCCAGTGACACGTGTGCCAGGCTATTGCTGTGTCCTTCCCAGGGGAGCTTCTCTCTTTCTGATTTTCCACTGGCTAGGTGCTGAGCTGACCCCTCACAGCTTACCCAGGTATCTCAAGGGGACATGTTCCCTAGTACTCTGAACTCTGGCATCCCAAGATTTACCAGGACAGCCCACTTCTCTGAGATGATTCTCTTTCCTTTTAGGTCTGGGATATTGTACTCTCTAAATCTTGATCCCAGCCTGGTAACTACTTCCCAGGAGGCCTTGGTACCTGGTCTCTCTCTCTCTCCTCACCCCTTGGTTCTTTGTTCAAATGTCTATGTCTTCCTTATAATGCCACACATTGTGAGTGCTGTTAGCAGGCAGAACTTGCTTCAGTTTGGTTTTGCTTTGCTTTGGCCAGATCCCACTTGCACAAGCATGCTAACGATTTTGTGGGCTACGGGAAGTGACCTCAGGTTTTGTTTGTTTGTTTGGTTTGGTGTTTCAAGACACTGCATCTCTGTGTAGCTTTGGCTGTCCTGGAACTCCCTCTGTAGACTAGGCTGGCCTTGAACTCAGAGATCCTCCTGCCTCTGCCTCCCGAGTGCTTAGATTAAAGATGTGTGCCACCATACCCAGCTGAGGCTTCTGAACTCTTACCTTACTTTTCCTAGATCATCTTGGTGGAGGTTGGTCAAACCAACATGGGTGCTGGCAGGGAACACTCACTGCTCACTGGGAAAAGCAGCCCTGCTTGTATCTATCAGCTAGCAGGGTGACAGGAACATCCTACTGAGCCATTCTTCCCTGCACCCCCACTCCCAGGCCCTAGCCCCAAGCTGAAAGGCTACCTGGGGTTCCTAAATTCAGCTCTAATCAAGACTTGGTGAGCTGAGAAAGTGCTTTGTCCCTCCAGAGGGTTGGACGGTCAGCAACCATGGTATAGTGGGTGTCTAGTACCCTGAGGGCTCTGGTTCCCAAGTATGGAGCTAGCTATACCCAACAACCTCGCAGAACATGCTCACCTGGTGGTCCAGGTGGGCCCACCTCTCCTTTGTCACCCTTTGGTCCTGAAGGCCCCTGCACACCTGGAGGAAGAAACCCCAAAGCTATCAGGGAAAGCCTCTCCCAACAATGTCCCCAGCCCTGGCTATTGCGTGTCGCGTGGCGGGCCTCAACCAGAAAGGCTGTGGGTGGTGGGGGTGGGGGAGCCCAGTCAGAATTAGAACTCATGAGGAGACATGTGGTGTGTGAGGTGGAGGAGAACAAAGCTGTGTGTTTGGGGGAGGGGAAGCCACTGCACTATGCCCTACTGATGAGTGAGACTATTCTTGCACCCATTCTGGCTTGGTGGCGCCCCCAGCATCAGTGCCCCAAAGTTAGACTCCCTGGACAGTCACACCAGATGTGTGCGCTATTAGAAGTAGGGTATGGTTGTAGGCACAGCCTAGCTAAGAGGGACTCAGGAACAAGATACTCAGAGCTAGCGGAGAGTCAAGTCCCACAGTTTCCTTTTTCCTAATCAGTTTGATGTTACTATCCTGCTGCCGTCTCCTACCAGAGTCCCACACCCCCAAAGGCACTGTGTGCCCTAAAGCCCTCACCTTGCTGTCCTGGTTGTCCAGGTTGGCCAGACTCCACAAATGCCTACAAAGACCAAGTGGGGGGGGGGGGGGAGAGAGAGTGTGTGGTAGGTGTCAGCGCTCTAGAAAACAAGACTACCAAAGTCCCCTAGGCAAGAAGTCCCAAGGCTCCTCCCCCAAAGCCAAATCAGCGTCCTTTCCATCGGCGCTCTGAAGTAAGGTCTGAAGTAATGACCTACTCTCACAGGTCACCTCTTCCCTTGCTAAGTTTACTAAAACTGGAGCACCCCCAGCACCTGAATCAAGAACCTGGGTCCTTCTGGTTTGAGACTGTCTCCGAGCCTCAGAGTTTAAGATCGATCTCCTAACTGCTCATCCACTGGCCCGGGTACAGCCTACCCAACAGAGCCATCCCAGAGACGATTCCAAGGCCAGCGACTGGCAAGGAGCCTGTATAGAATGAGTCTCTAGCCACTTACATTGCTGTCATAGATGGGCATCCCTGGAGGACCTGGGGGGCCAGGAGGCCCAGGGGGGCCAGGCAGTCCCTGTGGAGGGACAGAAAGCTCTGGTTAGTCAAGTTCAGAGCTAAGCCATCAGTATAGGCTAGAGGAGCAGACATGAGCTGAGAAGGGGTTGCATCAGAAAGCTGAATACGTCTGATGATGTAAAAACACATTTCTGACTCTGGTTCATGTGCCTGCCAACTAGACCTGACTGTTTCCCACCTAGGGAGCTCTTGAGCCACACAGGGTCACATGAGCTGTGGATAACCAAAGTCCAAGTAGTCCTTCTAGTAGAGATTGCTAGCTGCTAGGTTGCTCAAACGGCTTTGGCTTGAATAAATGAAATTTCATTTTTACTTATTTAAAGTAAACAACAACCTAGCCTAAACTCCAACAGTCACACGCCACCTCTGCGAAGAGCCTCTGTGGAACCCCCGAGGACCCAGGTAAGGAACAGGCATGACCAGGGCTTCTTCATCCCAGGAGGGCACCCTGCATTGTCTGCCTTTCCCAGGACAGCTGTGAACATCTGTATACTTGCTGGTACCTCAGACTGAGGGATACACTCCTCACAAGGAACAGTATTCAACCCGATTTTAAAAATCATAATTGATGTCTGGAGAGATGGCTCAGTGGTTAAGAGCACTGTTTGCTCTTCCAGAGTCCTGAGTTCAATTCCCAGCAACCCATGGTGGCTCACAACCATCTGGAATGATATCTGATGCCCTCTTCTGGTGTGTCTGAAGACAGCAACAGTGTACTCTCATACAAAAATAATAAATCTTTTAGAAAAAAATCATAACTGAGGATAAAATCCAAGAGGCATTCTTTTGCATTGGGATGGACGTGACAGGTCTGTGACTCTGCGGGTCCTGCAGCTCTGAAAACTCCAGTTTGCTCTTGATTTTTGCATGGTGTTGGTAGACATTAGTCCACAGAGAAGGCAGCTGACAAGAAACCCACAGCAGCAATGGACCAATCAGGAGTGCGAACTCTCTGAAGTACTTAGATCTGGGTTTTCCATGCCCATCTCGCTCTGGGCCAAGCAGGTGGGAGACAGGAGCCACAGTCCAGACACAATCACTCTGGGGAAGTCCCTGAGTCTCTGGGTGGCTGCATCCAGTAGAAAGGCAAGAGATGCCATCAAACAAAAAAAAAATCCTTAAGTCCCCAAGGCAGCAGACGTTTTTAAAGGTATAAAGCTATGTTGATGGATCCAGAGAAGGGATGTCCTATGGTCCCATCTCGTGGTTCTCTCTTCTGGTATAGGAATATGCAGATATGCTTATTATGCAGTGTAGTTTTGAGTGTGCTCACATAGTATTTATGCAAGTGTGCCCATCTGATTGCATCACCAGATACCTGAAACAGCTCAGTCAATGAACTGAGGAATCATGGTAGCCATGCTTGGTCCCTGGTGTTCTAAGCCCACCCATTCACTATTACAGAACACTTACCCTCATGCTGAACCCAAGGCTGGCATCTCCAGGCTCTCCTTTCTCTCCCTTTAAGCCATTCGTTCCGGGTCGACCCTGGGTAGGATAGAGTAGCAGGGCTTCTTGGACACTGGACAACCTGTGCACAGCCCCATGCTTGCCATGGTCAAGCCTTCCCAGTCCAACCCCAATCTAGTTCTTGCCCAGAAGCTAGGAGAGGCAGGACACTGACTAGAAGGACCCAGGTCAGAGCCGCCTCTTTGCTCAGGGCCTCCTATCAGGTGTCATTGGCCACATATGTATGATAGCTATATCTGGGGGATGGACAGGAGGGGCAGCTGTTCATTCTCTCCAAGGCCCAGCCTTCTGTAGCCGCAGATGCTCTCCACCCACTAGGTCCCACTTGTAAGACCACCAAATCCTCACCGGCCGTCCGGGGAAGCCAATTTCACCCTTGTATCCAGGCCGTCCATAAGGACCCTACAGAGGGAAAAAAAAAAAAAATGATGAGTTGAGGGATGGGTGGAGCCTCTTAGTGAGGAGGGAGGAGCCACCCAGGAAAGGACCAGGACTGCCATCTTTTAGAAACTGCCTGTTGTCATCAGGTGCAACCCACCCCATGGTTTTCAATGCTGCAGTTGATACAAACCCTGGTCCCTAAACTCGGTATAACAAGAAGGGCACTACTCACCGGGGGTCCCCGAAAGCCTGGTTCTCCCTGAACAGAGAATCAGAGGTACGTTAGGCAGCTATGGCTAAGCCCGCCCGCTGACCCCCAGAGTTCTTGCTGCACCCATGTGGATGTGTTAGGCTGCCAACCGAGGGACAGGACAGACACTAGCATTAGGGACTAGGTCCAGCTTAAGTCATAGATGGATGCTCCCTAAGGGTGGGTTCAACAACGCATATAGTTAAGGTCACCCAGGTCTATTCAGCTCTAGAGCCTCTGAGAGCAGAGGGTTCTCTGGGCTTGGGGAATCTAGTATCACCTTCTAACAATATTGTAGGCCAATGAGAATTTATTCCTCAGAGGCACCAAGGCTTTCCAAGGCCCTTCCCCGGTGCCTTCTGAGAAGGCCTGCAGGGGTGGGAACCCCAAATACAGTGTGAGGAACAAGTCCTGGCCAGTGATGTACAGTCTTATGCTCTGTTTCCTGGAGGCTCAGGTCCATAGGAAGGAGGAGGTCTAGATACCCGTTACCCAGGGTAGATGGATGCCTGCCCATGGCGGAAGAAGATGGAGCACACTGGACCATGGTCAGTATCACTAACCTCCCTATAAGTGACTTCAGCCAACAGTACCAAGGGATAATGCAAGCCACTGGCAGGTTTGGGAACCGTGAGAGCCTACCCAAACTGGATCCAAGGGACAAAGGAAGGACAGATTCAGGCTATAGAAAGCTTGGGAACCCCATACAGGAGAAGTCTGAGTGTGTCATGATCTTGCCTCTCTATCAGAACACCCCTCCACACACACTCATGCTGTCTTCACCGTATTAGGGAACCCCCAACCTTATTCTCACCTTGGATCCCTTCTGGGCGTGACCCAGAGGTCTGCCATCAGGGCTAAGGATAGTGCCTGGTTCTCCCTTCTCACCCTGGAATGGCAAGGCAGGAAGGACAGGTCAGGGCTCACCCACTGGCCTTCAGATACCCCCAACACAGTAGGGTCTTGGCCTACTATGGGAAGTTTATGACCAGAGCCCTCTGAGACAGAGTAACAGAGATGGCATATCTCAGCAGCCACAGAGCCCAGGCTGCCCCAAGAGCCGTCATCTGTGTAGACAAGATAGAATATCTTGCCTGTAGCAGGTCTGTACAGAAATAAGGCTGCACCCCGGTTCCTGAGAAATGAGCAGAATGCATCCCAGACCTTACCTTGGGCCCTGGAAGACCCCGCTCGCCTTTGGAACCCAGGTCACCCTTCGGTCCAGCAGGTCCCTGTAGTAATGACCAGATTGGAGTGAGGATCCGTGACCCAATGTTCCTTTGTCCCCATAACTGCCATATCCCTTGTCCTGTGTTTGCTCCCTGGTCATGTGCCAGCTTTTCAGAGTCCTGATCAATTACAGGTGGCAAGGGTACCACACTACACCTTCCAGACCCTGTGACTGTCCCCACCCAAGTCTACACTGCTGTCCTGTGTACACCAAGAGCCTAGCCCACACCCACACCCAGTGTCAGGCTGGACAGGCATGCATCTCGGAAGCAAAGCTACTTACAGGAAAGCCTGCGTACCCTGGCTTGCCCTGTGGGAAGAAGGTCACCATGAGTTTTGGGGACACACTGCTCTCTTTGATGTTCCCACCCAGACCCCCTGGGCCCTCTGTGGACTTTCTTACAAGCAAGATGGCCCTTACCTCAGGTCCTGGAGTGCTCACGACAGCCCTCTGTCCCCACGTCACCAGGAAATACATATTAGAGGGGAAGAAAAGAAAGCTTCCTTTGAGTTGAAAGTCACCTGGGGTCACATTAGCCACAAGCTCAGCAAAGCTAGCCCAAAGTAGAAGTTTAGAAGAAAACTGTATTTTTTAGCGGTATGCCTGGATTCTCTCTGCAGGTGCCCAGCTGACAGCTGACCCATTTTGTGAGGAGTCCCCCCTTCCCTGCTTGGGGTCGCTCTCCAGTCCTGTTACATACAGATCTTTCTACATATACTCTGGTTCATTCTGTGAAGGCAGCTCCACCTACTGGAGGCCTTCTCCTATGCCTCACTGTCCTGTCAATGTCCCCTGAATACAGAGCTGCTGCTTTTGATCTACCCTGCTCCCAGAGCCCTTAACTTTGACCCTGCCCCTCCCCCATCACTGCAGTACCACCTTACGTTGGTGTCTGGCTCACTCCTGGAAACATCAGGCCTGGGGCACGCCCTCTAGTGACCACTTACAGTCTTGCTCCCAGAACTATATGTGGCCATCTCAGAACTGAGGGAACAGAGACTCCAGAAGGTGAAGTAACCAGCCTGGATCACAGGTGACAACTACAGCTGGGATTTGGGTCTAGTTAGCAGCCCAGTTGTGCTCTGGCACTGTCCACGGGAAGCCTCTTTCCCTGTATTCTCAGTTCCCCTTTGCCCTGCATCTTCTACCCAGAGACTCAGGCTTCTTGCTGCAGAGGAGCGAGCTTGGGCAGTGGATTGGTTCCTAGGGTCTGTGGTGGAGCTGTGATTTACTCTGGGTGGAGCCCATTTACTCTGGGGCTAGGCCCTTTGAATAGGTTGCTTCAGCCACCACAAAAGGGTAGTGGTGTATGTAGCCTTTACAGCCAAGAAGGCCTAGAAGCATTGGCAAGAAGAGAGCTTGTAACCAGCATAGCCTTTTCCTGAGAAGCCAGGGCCCCTAATATCCTAGACCATCTATAGGCAGTACCTAGTCTGAGGGATGAGCCCTGCAACACTCCAACGTACTTACATCCTCATTTGACACATAGATCACAGGCCCTGGAGGTCCTGGAGGGCCAGGAAGGCCTGGCCGGCCCACTCCATCTTTTCCCGGGTTTCCCTGGAAGAGAATGGCAGAGAGGTGAACATTCTGGTTACTGGCCAGGACCCCAGAGCCTACCCATAGTCCAGGTATTAGCTTGGTAGAGAGAAGCTGAGAGCTATCCCTGCTGACTTAAAGATCTCTGTCAACTCTCTGCTATCACATGGGCAGTCAGGTGGTTTGGGCCTGGGGCTGTGGCATGATGGGGTTCCCCCACCCAGAGACCTGGGCAGCTCAACTCTTTGTCCTCTGTGTAGCTATGGCTATCAAGACACTTACTTTTTCTCCCTGGATCCCTTTTTCTCCTTTGGGCCCCTGCAGAGATAGGAAATGAGTCATTATAGACAGAACCAGACAGAACCTTCAAGGACCAGCCTACCTGAGCCTGGCTTCCAATGCAGACAGGGATTCTGTGTTTCCTAGGGCCTTGGAGACACCCAAATCCCTGAGCAGACTTGGATCCACAAGGCACAGTGTAGCAGGACACAGATCCAGGATAACTCAAAGGATGAGTTGTCACCTTGGATGCCAGTTCTTTTCCTGAGGGCTTCTTTTCTGGCCCCCCTTACTCACCGGGACCCAGCTGCACCCTCTCTTCCTGGGGGACCAGGATGCCCTGGGCTCCGTCTGCTCCGACTTCTCCCTGGGACAGACAAATGGAAGATCCAGAGTTAGCCCTGCAGCCAGGCAGCAGAGACTCCTAGAGAGGAGATCACAGCAACCATGGATAGGTACCACCACAACCTAGGGTTCTGCTGGCTACTGGTTCAAACCCTGGAGGGTAACACAGCTTTCCCTTGAGGGGTGAGGAAGACAAGAAGGGAAGATGGTAACAGGGAAGAGGGAAGGGGGAAGGGAAGAGGCTCATTTTCCCCCAATTGGTGCAGGGGTCTGTGGGTGTGCCCTACGACAAGGACTTAACCCTGGGTATGGCCTATGGGGCATGATTTCTGGTCTCTTCAGGCCCCTCCCTATGCCCAGTGGACAGTGTACCTGATCCTGGGTAAAGTACCTACCTTGGCTCCAGGTGGTCCTGTCACTCCAGGATCCCCCTAAGTGGACAAAGGGTTTCATAAACTTGTGGTATCAGCTGACCCACCCCCAAACCAAGGTACAATCTCCTCTGCTCATCACTCAGGATTCTCGGCCCTAGCACTTGGGGCTCTCCTCCCAAGGGACCTAGAGGCCCACACTGGTGAAAGGTAGGAAATATATCCTAGCATCATGGGGGTTGGGTAGTTCTAGATATGGGAAAAGCGGGAGGCAGGTCTTATCATCTCCACTATTAGAAACAAGTCCTCTGAAGTGTAACTTCTTAATGTTAAAAAACCAGTCCAGTCCAGGCCCATCTGAAATTCCAGCCTTTGGAAATGCCCTACCCATGTTTTATAAATCACAGAAAAATATTCTAGAAGGAGTCCAAAGCAACAGAAGAGGCCAGCTGGGACCCCCAGATGGGGATTATTCTGGTGTTCTCCACCCTTACACCTGCCCTGGGGAATCTGACTCAAGCCTATGGGCTATGGGGACAAGTCTGTGGACTGCTGTCCCCAAAGATGACATGGGAAACTGAGAACCAAACTCTTAGATCCTCCAGGACAGACTTCAGGACACTACTGTCCCTGAAGCTGAGACAATGGCGGGGGATGTGGGTTGGGGGTGTCCCTGGGTTCTTCAAAATTCTATCATGCATCAGATGTATGAAGCCAGGAATCTCAGTTCATGGGGGTTTTGGGAAAGACAGGGTATGATCCTACTAACACTCAATGCGTGGGAAGGGGACAGGTGGCTCTTTTTCTACCAAGCCATTGGCTGTATTTTGCTAAAGTCCAAAAGTATTAATCGGCTAGCCAGTTCTCCAAGAAAGGCCTCCCCAACTCACCTTGAGTCCTGGCAACCCCGGAGGTCCCTGTCAGAGTACAGGAGACAAATGTTAGTGACTAGTTGATTAACCCTTTCTAAACCTCACAGCTCTAGGGGAAATGGAGGTGCATGGTACATAAAAGCTCTCAGGCCAGCCTTCTGCTGTAAAAGCTGTCTCCAGGGCCAAGTAAACTTTAACAGAGTATCCAGCTGAAAGATACATGGGGATTCTTTCTGTTGTCCTTAAGACTCCGTTGTTGAAATTGTTTTTACAATAGAAGTGTATACAGAAAAAAGTTACAAAGAATAGCAACGGCCACAATAGCTACTTTAAACTATTATCAAGACAGTAGTGGCCCTGGAGACTGGAGGTCAGCCTGGTGCCCTCCAAGGCCAAGGCATACCATGGCTCCCAGGGAAGGGCAGCAGCCTCAGGAAGAAGTGGTATCCTGGACCGGGCCATTGAGTATGTTCATGACCGCACATAGGCGCCTTGATGTGCCCACCACTTGGGGACTCTGGGATTTCAGCTTTTTTTTGCTGACCTAATCCAAACTATACACAGGTTAACAGAGAAATGGGAGCCCCACCCCCACCCCCACCCCATTAACTCCAGTTACTCTGGCGAAATATCTGCCACTTTCTCAACCTGCAGGCATAGAGGGAATCAGATAGGGAAAGTCTATCTATTTGACACCCTCTCTCTCTTACTGGGGACGGTTTAGAGTTGGGTCTTTCTGGGATGGAGTGTACTGTGACTCATATCTCTGAGCTGCTGTGGACTCCTTGTCTTACATGAGGCTGTACCAAGGACACCCCTGACCTGGGACCCTCCTCCAGCCCTGGCTCATGAGCAGTACCTGCAGCCCATCGGAGCTTCGGACTGTTGACCAGTGGGGTATTCCAGAACCTTCCATGTCATCCTGAAGGGAACATAAAAGGGATGTTTAGTCTCTGACCCTTATTAAGAAGGAGCCTCCCCCCCCAGGCCAGAATGGTGGAGATGGAGGGGGGTGGGGTGGGGGGCTGGAAGGGGGGAAGACCATGGATGGTTGACAGAACTTGGGTTATGTGTGTGGCAATCGAACTCTGGTGGGTAGGCATCTGACTCAATCACAGGGCTCTGGTTTGTGTGTGTGCAAGAGAAAAGTGTACCTGAGTACATAAGCAGGTTTTCAGCAGCTAAGTATGGAGGTATGAAGGGGCTAGGAACAGCAGCCACAGACATTGGGCATAATGTCTGTGCCCAATTTGAGTATACTGAGGCCAAGCCAGCACTGGGCCAACTCATCCAGGCATTCAGGGTTCAGAAGTGGGGGCCCAAAGACAGGGACAGAAGAAACCCACATGGTGACAATGGCTGGGCCCAGACTCACGAATCCAGCAGCAAATCCTGGTCCTGGTGGCCCTGGAGGCCCGGGAGGTCCTGGGGGTCCAACTGGCCCAGGGGGTCCAGCCAATCCAGACTTTCCAGGCATACCGATGGGCCCGAGGTCTCCTTTGCTCCCCTGCACAGACAGAAGGACAAGGTCACCGACCTTGGTTGGCCCTGGGCTTAACAAAACTCCAGGCAACCCCAGCGAACATGTACTCCCTTACAACACTTGTCAAAATCTGAAGACCCAGATAAAAATCACATTCCACAAGGGCATACCGACAAATCCTTGATTTAAAACAACAGGGCCAAGTGACATTCACAGGTGCACAAGCCTGACACTGTGGCTTTGGCCATAACCCAAGATTCACAAAAAGCAGGCCGTACACCATGGCCTATTACCTTGGGTCCTGGCTGCCTGACAGTGGGGACAAGGAAGACAGGCCATTGGAAGGTACAGGGAGGGGAAGCCTCAGGGTGGGTCTTATGGAATCCTGTGGCCACAAAGTGGTTTGGGTAACATAGTCACAGGTATTACTATGACTTTATGAGTCTGGAGAACACGAGGAGCAGAAGCAAGCATACGTATATAAGGCTGGTCAAGGAGGCTGAGGGACCAGCTCGAGGAAACAGACAGAGGTGGGAACTTGGAGCTCAGGCAGGGAGGCCCTGTTCCAGAAGGCTCTGCTCCAAGCAAGTTAGCCCTGAAGTGGACCTGGTGGGTCAGCTTGCCCCAGGGAGCCTGCTGGTGCCAATTCATTTTCATGAACTGAAAAAGGGAGACTACACTGTTCCCCCCTGGGCCCTGACAGGCACACGTAACAGTAGAAGAAACGCCCTTAGCCAAGCCAGACACAAACCTTTCTATAAAAGGTCTAGCTGGGTTCAAAGATAGCCTGGGCTACATGAGCTGCTACCTCTACTAACAAGTTCCTTTGTATGTGACAAGCATGCAAGCCTCCATGTGGGTGTGGGAGCTCCAGCTGCAGAGGGAGCTATTCGGTTCCAGGGGTGTACTCAGTACAGCTGTCAGCTCTTAACCACCCTGTTTAACCTCAGTAAAATACTTGTCTTATTTATTTATCCTTGAAGACCTTCCGTGTGTGGGGACCCAAGTGCATATATCTACACATGGACAGATCGGAACACCTGAGGACAGACATCGTATTGGTGCAGATACACGAGAACGGTATAAAGAAAGAAGTAAGTGTGCCCGTTGACACACTTGGCCGCATCAACCCATCTCTCATTCATCTCCTTCTGACATGTTTGTCTACCCTCTGATATCCATGTCCTCTTCTCCCCACTGGATTTTCCTATCAGCCCCAACTCTCTAGGTGCCAGCCAGGATACCTAACAGAACACAGGAGGGCCAGCATGGCATTCCCTGTACAGCCATGGGTGGGGACGCTGGAAGTACCATGGGGGCACTATGCTGAATTGAGCAGCTCTGATCTTGAGGTAACTGACTGAGGTACCCGGGGAGTTCCCAGGGAGCCTTCCCTTATACCTGCCCACTGGGAGCTCATTTCCAAACTTGACCCCCCCCACCCCCATTCCATTGCATTAGCAGAATAGAACTGAGTAGAATCACACACGCACGCGCACACGCACACGCGCACGCGCACACACACAACACTGATAAGGCTGGTGTCATAGTCAACACCGAAAACTACATCCGCTGACTGGGACACCCCCCTGCATCCTGCCGGGATATGGTTACTAGGCAGGTAGCCCCAGCCCTACCAGCAAGAAAGCTGGCTTGTACATACCTTGGGTCCTGGGACGCCCACATCGCCCTATGGGGGGAAAAGGACAAGATTACAATCAAATCAGACATGTGTATAGCAATTATGCTTGAGTCTAGTGGTTTCTGGGCCTGTTCCTACCCTCCTCCTTTGTCAGGGATGGAACCCCTGGGGAGCTCAGCAGGGAGGTGGGCCACCAAAGCACAAAGCACCTAAGTACGCCATCCCCAGGAATACCTCTCAGAACCTCCTGACCATTGAGCCCTTTAAGCTTAGCTGAAAACAGATAAGCTCTGTTCACAGTTGATTTTACACAGCAGTCGGTTCCCAATCTGTGGGGGTCAAATGACCCTTTTACAGGGGTCGCCAAAGACCATTGGAAAACAGAGATACTTGCATTATGATTCATAAATTACAAAAATTACAGCTACGAAGTAGCAACGATAACTTCATGGTTGGGGCCACCACAGCATCCGGAACTGTAATAAAGGGTCACAGCATTTGGAAGGTCGAGATGCACTGATTTAAAAGGACTTTCCGCCACACAGCACTGGTGGGGGTGGGGTGGGGTCTTCCTCATCAAATCCCTGGAAGTGCTGGAAGCCGCCCTCCACGTAGCCTCCTCACCTCAGCAGTATGAGACCACCATAGATCATGGTTAGCAGAGGCTGGTCTGCCTCTGAAGACTTCTATCAATCAAACTACACTGAAACCTGAAGTAACCCTTTCTAATGCAATGAAGCTCTGACTCCTGAAAGCTGCGAGTCCTTCCTTATATAGTGTAAGAAACACAGGGAGACCCTGACTTTAAGCTGAGCCCTGCTGGCCCCAGTACCAAGAAGCTTCCTAAATTGAGGATGTAGGTTATGACCGTGACCTCATCCTACAGTGGGCACCCTCCACACACCCCCAAGCATGCAGTGTCCACCACCCTGTGACTACAGGTGTGTGCCAAGTGACAACCACCTGTAGGGGCTGACTTACAACATTGCCTTTCGGGCCGGCCACTCCCGGTGGGCCCTTTTTGCCTGGAGGACCTGGAACTCCCTAGGGGACAGAGAAACAATGAGATGAGCTGGATAGCATCCATAAGGAGCAAGTAACAGCTGGCAACCAGACTTCCTAAGAGCCGGGATATGAACTGCTCCCCTACAAGGTGCACGCAAGGGTCAGAAGGCACCGCCACAGGATCCTTTGTGTGGGTTCTTTCTTCTGAGATCGGCTGGGGAAACTGAAGTGGAAAGCTCCCATCTACCCAGTCTGGAGTGGTTAAATGTATAGTTCAGAGTCAGCTAGTGGGTCAGCATCCCCCAGAACCACCCCAGGGTAGCCTACCCCCATCACCCCCATCCTGAGAATAACTCAAAATGTGAACAACCTCTACCTTGCAAAGGAGCATGGGAGTTCTGAGGTAGATCCAGCAAGAAACCTCACATGACCACACCTCACATTCCTAGTCAAGAGGGTGGTACTCTGGGGCAGGGAAGGCAGCAGAACTTACCGGGGGACCAGGAAAACCGGGGGGCCCTTCCTTCCCAGGCACACCAGGAAGGCCTGCAGGTCTGGTGCATAGGAACTGTTGATCCCAAAGCGCCCTGGCTCACCAGGCAGTCCTGGGACACCAGGGGGTCCTGGGGGACCAGGGAAGCCTCGTGGGCCCTGGACATGATAGAGACAATGTATTATGGCCCTGCTGGGCAATGATCACATCCCTAGCTAGTCTTGTCCCACTCCCAAGGGTCCCCAGGGATGTCTCAGACGACACGCCCAGTAACAGTGGGGTGTAGCCACTTACTCTGAGGCTCTCTAGGTCTCCGCTGAAACCGGATCCCTCCATGTCAATGAAGGTCTGAGGGGAGGGCAAGAGAAGGCATCACAGGACACTGTCCTGAGTACCAGGAAGCACCACCCAGCTGTCCCATAACCGACCAAAGATGCCTGAGATGGGAGGTGGGACATCATTCTTTGCCCCACAGCCTGGCCATCATCCCAAGCATGTAGCAGGAGTCCATTCTCTTGGACCAACACTAACAGGACCCGGTTCCTAAGGATGAGTACTGGGACCTGGTGTGGAAGAGCCACGGATGGAACTTACCAGCTTGTCCTGTCTGAAGGAGGGTCCTGGTGGCCCTGGAGGTCCTGGAGGTCCTCGAGCCCCAACACCAGGATCTCCCTGGAACGGAAGACAGATCTGTCACGCTGAGAACACATGGTCCCCACTTTCAGTCAGGAGCTGAGACAGGAAAGAGGCCACACCCTTGACTGCATACATTACCTTCTCACCCTTAGGGCCCACGTCACCTGGGGTCCCTGGAAAGCCTTGAGGTCCAGTGTCACCCTAAAAGACAAGGGTAGGGGCTAGGCAAAGGGAAGCATCTCTCTCCCTTCACACAATGATTCTTGAGCCCCAAATGCTCCTCATTCCAGAGCAGGCAGCCGGCAGCCAAGACCTTTAGGAGTCCATGAAGGCACGATAAGCCAGGAGGGGCCAGACCACCAAAGGGACCCCAGTGAAAAAGCCAGGATTTAAAAGGGACTGGCTATGGAAAGTACCAACTGACTCTTATCACAGTGTCTGGGCTCTCTTCAGAGACATGTGCTCTCTTCAGAGACATCCACTTAATTGGTAAGTTCACTGTGTGTGTGTGTGTGTGTTTGTGTGAATGTGTTTATATGAATTTGTGTGTTTGCATGTGTGTGTATGTATGTATATGTATATGTGTGTTTGTGTGTGTGTATGTGTGTGTTTGTGTGTATGTGTGTGGTTGTGTATATGTATGTGTGTGTGTTTGTATGTGTGTGTATGTAGTACACACCCTTATGTGCAAACTTGACAGACACTTTGGGCTCAGGGAAACCTCCAGTTCTGACTGAGCTTGGGCTGTGTACTTTCTCAGCCCTGACTTTTTATAGCACAGTTTTCTGTCAGGTACAAAGAGTTCCCTGTGGCCACTCTGGCAACATGAAGGACCCCATCTCCTCAGCACTGCACCCCCCTCTGTCTTAACACTCTGGCTTCCTAGCTCTTTGTGGTGCTTCCTCCCCTCTGAGGATCTGCAAACCCCACCTCATGGTTTAACTCCCTTTAGCCACCTGTCGTTAGACATAAAGTACAGCCCAACTGAAGCTGTCTTTCTGTGGCCTCTCTGGGAAACCATCACCCTGTACTGTATGCAGATGGCCCGTGGATCCTGTGTGAACACTTTACAATGTCTGATGCAGAGAAAAAGCAGACGTACCGGTCTCCCGTCTTCACCAGGGTCACCCTGTAACATACAAGAGAAGCTATTAATGGAAATTAATTAAATTAATTAAACTCCCTATAACTAGACACAGAAACGCCTGCCCTCCCACCCCTGTGGTGTAAAGCTGAGAACCTGGACAGCCGTGTGCTCCTGACAGTGTAATGACTAACACTGCATTTAAAGTTTAGACTCACAGTGCTTGAGAGTCCAGAAAGCATAAAATGCCTCTAATGTGTAAGTTCCTAACGGCTCTTCCCCGATGTTGAAGAACATTCTTTCTGTTTTGTTTGTTTTGTTTTGTTTTGTTTGAGACAGGGTTTCTTTGTGTAGCCCCAGCTGTCCTGCAACTAGCTCTATAGACCAGGCTGGCCTCAAACTCATAGAGATGTGCCTGCCTCTGCCTCCTGAGTGCTGGGATTAAAGGCACATTGCCAGTACCACCCAGCTGAAGACTATTCTTAAATGAGCGATTCTTATAAAGTTTACTGTTCTAGTAAGATAATAGATCATAAATAAGACTTGCTGCTATTTCTGCCTTTGTAATCAAACTTGCTTTCTCTAATCAATGACTGGGACACCTGCAAATACATATGTTAACAAACAGACTCTGCCTTCAAGGGCACAGAATCTGTGTAATCTTGTGGTTTATGACTTTATAAACTGTGGACTGTTATATGTTGCCTCTAGGGAGGGCTCTCTGCTGCAGTCCTGGTGGCACCAGTATTTAACAAAGCCTCTTCTTATTGAAATGTATTCGTGGTCATAGTGAATCTCTGAGTGACCCCAGACCCACAGCAGACAGCACTTCTGCAGTAGACATTAGGTCCAGGGCTGCCTTGGGCATGCCTGGCCTCCATGCTCCAATTACCTTCCAGTTCCAGTGCCCATCATCAGGAGGCAGGACGGAGTCCCACGATCTAAGGATGCTATTCCTCTGATCCCAACCAACTCTCCCACTAGCCCCAGTCAGAGACCTCAGCTCCCACCCAGATCACAAGGAGAGGCCAGTACTTACCGATTCCCCGTCCCTTCCTGGAATGCCATCCTTCCCTGGTGGCCCTTGAGGTCCCGGTGGTCCTCGTGCTCCAGGGACAGGTTGTGAGCTAGGGCTCTGTAGCCTTGGACCAGCAGGGCCCTGGGGCCCAGCTGGGCCAGGTGGGCCCTGAGCACCTGGTTCTCCCTTTTGTCCTTTTAGACCTCCCTAGGGACAAGAGAGGACATAGGCTACAGTCTGCATACCAATCCACCTCACACCGATGCTGCTACATTCTCTGGGAGTTAAATATAAGAGAGGACTTCATGGGGGGTATGGAGGGTGGGGTTCAAGCCAGGGAGATTTGCAAGGGCAGACTGTGTGCAGAACACAGAGCAGCAGGCTGGAAGAGGGAGTGTGGGCCTGGGGGAAAGTCAATGTGAGACTCATGGCAGGCCCTGAGGGTTCCAGGGTGCACTGCGACAAGGTCAGAGGGAGGTGGTCTCACCTTTATCAAGCCACTTCTGGGGTTCTGGACACTGTGCCAGGAAGTGTCTCAGCTGGGAAGAAGGAGAGAGGGTCCTGTCAAGCTTCCCGCAGCCTCAGACTCTCAGTCTTCACCCCAAGCTCTGTTTTCCAGTCATCCATAGCCCAGGGGACCCAGGCTACGGTAACGGCCACTTGTCTTCCCATCCACCAAAAGCCCTGAGGACAGGGACCGGGAAATGGTGAAGGGAAATGGCCACCTAGCACTGGGAACAGGAGAGAAAAATGAGTCACACAGACTCACACAGCCATTTAGAGCAGACCCAGGAACAACTGAAACCCCCAAAAGATTCCTGGATTGGTTTGAACACTCCACCATTAAAACCCTCTTCCACCAACCATGCAATTTGAATAACAGAAAGCCAGCAGAAATTCTGAGGGATGAGCCCCAGAGGCTCGCCTAGACCCTCATCATCCACACTGTGCCTCTGACACATAAAGGCACGTGTATACACCACACACACACTACACACACACACACACACACACACACACACACACGATGCAGAACTGTCGACATTTGATGGAACTTGTCGAGAACTCTGTCCTGAATACTGACCCTCACAAGACAGTCACATTCAGGGAGCTGAGCCCAGCCTTGATAATTGAATTTGACCTGATAAATGGCCCACATCCAGTTCTCCCTGACTTCTTCCTCTGGGAACAGGAATCATGAAGACACCAACACAGGATCTCTTCTTGTGTTGGTTTCATGTCATTCATATATGTTCAACCCACAAGTGCTACCGGAGCCAAAGTTCAGTCTAGTGGGCCCGCTGCCTGGTTTCAGACAGGCTTTGAGCCGAGAATGGTTTTTATAGATGTGTACAGACAAGAAACACTTAAAGACTTCAAAGGTCAGAGACAGAAAACGCCACAGAGACCTGGGTGAGCCGAAGCTTGAAGTGGAAGTTGGCCAACTCTACCAACCAATTATTGCCTCTGCCTCCCCAGACTCTTGGGCTCAGGAGCGTATCTTCCCTGGAAGCACATGATAGGTCCTTCCTGCGTGTTTGAGGTGCCATCCCCCTGTGATTAATAAGAGGATGTGGGATGACACCTGGAGGTGGCTGCTGACAGCGAAAATATTCATTGTCAACAAGTCATATATCTTTTGAGGATCAAGAGAAGGCTCTAATTCCTGAGCACTACTTAGAAGCATCTAATGGACCTTGGCTGGGGCACAGAGCCCCCATCTTGGGTTAGAACTGATACTCGCACAGCTATTTCTGGCTGAGCTCAGTGCCTCGAAGGATTGAGAATCTGCGGTGGCAATTGAGAGTGGCCAAACCTATGAGTCACCAACAGCGTGTCGGCCCCTTCCTCATTCTCGGGGTTCTGGGGGATGCCGCTCCTAGCCCATAAGGCTGAGATTGTTCTCTGGGGGGGGGGCATGCTGATGGTCTTGCCCACACCCTGTCATAGGCTTCCTTAGTGAGGAGTAAGCCAGACACCTGATCAGGACGACCTCCACTCCCCACTCCCCACCCCTGCAACTTCCATCTGTCAAAGTCAAACTGCCCCAACTGAAGGAGCCAACTACCAAGTCTACCACAAGAGGGCAGCATGGACTCTCCCTGCAGCTGCAAGGCTTTCCTAGAACTTGAGGTTCCGCAAACCAGAAAGCAGTGCCTCCGGGGTATTTAAAACTATACAAACATTGCTAAGAGAAATCAAACAAGACCCAAACAAAAGGCAATAATGGGTCTCAAGAGTCATTACCAAGACGACAAGACTGCCAAAACCTATCCCCCCATCAAAACTCCAGCAGTTTTTTTTCTCTCTTCTCTGTGGATGTGTGAATGGCAACAACCACAGCCCACAATTCAGGCGACCATAGAGACACACACACCCCACCCCACCCATAAGTGCAAGGCAAAGAGCAGACTGGAGGGCTGAGTTACCTGATGAGGTTGGGGTTAAAACAGACAGTGAGATCCATGACCCAGAGAGAAGGGCAAAGATTCACAGTTCAGAGAGACAAAAGGAGATGGATGGGTGTGTCGTTCTGCAGCACAGTGTAGAGCCCAGAAATAGACTCAAGTGGGGGAGGCTGATGCTCCCCGCTCCCGTCTCAGAGTCAGCTCAGCAGGGGAAGGGTTTTTATTTTTTAAACAGTGACAGAGCCAAGTGGGGAAACAGGTTTTTAAAGAATTAAAAATAGGTCTTTGGCTCCCCTTGGGCAGAGTCTTAGATGATAGCAGGAGTGAGATCTTTGAATTTCAGCAAAAACTCGAAAAGTTTTTCTTTTCTAAAGATGCTGTTAAGAAAACGAAGGTGGGTGTTGCGGCTCACACCTGTAAGCCTCGAGTTTGAGAGGCTGAGACAGGAGGAGGGTCACAGGTTCAAGACCAGCTTGACACACACATACACACATACACATATGCATAGAGCTATCTCTATATAAATATAGATATTATATCTATATTTAGAATATATATATGCCACACACACACATCCCCAGAGGGTAGGGTAGGAAGGGATTAGGGAGTTGGGGAGGGAGGGAGCACAAGGCAGGCCACCTCCCATCAGTGACACAGTGATGTCTAAGGACCATCAAAGGTGAGGTACAGAAACACCCCCCCACAGACACACTGGGGTGAGTGACAAACAGACAAACTTCCTGATGAGACAGAAACCCCAGAATAACTTTTCTCTGAAACCACCTCAAACTGAACATAGTGCATATGCCCATCGCTAGGTAAAATGGGCAAATGCATGTCACATGTCCACACTGTGGATGATAACAGGTCAACAACAGACTGGCTATTAAGCGGATGCTTTTTATAAAAGGGACACAGTGCAAAGCAAGTCCAGATGCTACATACTGTGTCTCTGCACACCTCCCCCAACACACACACACCATACACACATATATACAGTTCTGGGAGAAGCCAACTGTGGTGACAGAAGCCAGAGGGGTGGAGTGGGGTGGGGTTGCCATGGAACCTGGCAGAATAGGGGTCATGTTCTCTTGTCTTCCCTGGGATCCCAGAATACAGGAAGATGGGAGTGAAACCAGAGCTCACCTCAAGGCCCCATGGGTCCCACACAGCAAGACCCTACCCACGAGCCAGAAAGTCAATACTCAGCCTTGCTTGACTTGTGCATTAGCAAACATAGGCAGCCATAGCTGGTGACCCTGTCTCAGATCTTTGAGTACTTGAGCCCTGACAGCATCAGGAAGAGTCATAGCCTGTTCTCTCCAGAGTCCTGGAAGCCCTGGTGACTCCCAGAGGCGCAGTTATAGGTTCCACTGTACTTCAATCCCATAGAGCCTCGTGGTGGAAGGAGATGTTCCGCTGTTACCCAGCATATGCTGGTACTTCAATCCATAGAGCCTCGTGGTGGAAGGAGATGTTTCCGCTGTTACCCAGCATATGCCGGTACCCGGTAACACAGAGACTATCCCAACACACACACAATTCACATCTGACATGTCTCAAGCATCCTTCCCTGTCTCCTGCAGGCCAGGGGCCCTGGGCAGGTCTCCCAGACAGCAGCTTCCACAGGAGACATGTCCAACCCTATGTGCTGACCCATGGCACAGTCTGGGCTAAGAACATATTTTCTCTTTCATCATCCCTCCCTTGGATCAGTTCACACTCTCCTAGCAAACTGATGACCAGGAGATGGCACCTCTGGGAAGGTTCTTATACATGACAGACAAAGGCAATACAGGCCAAGATCTCTGACAAAGGATGTGTCACAGTTGCCTGATTCGGAACTCTCCTGGGGCCCAGCCAGGAGCCTGTCTGAACAAGACCTTCTTAGAAGGCAGAAAAATTGCAGATGGGGACAGTTCTGGCTTTGAAATAGCTCTTATCCAACACACATGCATACATGCATGCATATATGCGTACATGCATACACATGCACACACACTCGCATGCACACTTATGCACACATGCATACACATGCATACACACACATACACACACTACAACATGCAAGCATACATGTGCACATGCATACACATACACACACTATGCACTCATGCACCCATGCATACATGTACACATGCATGCACACATACTACAGCACTCATGCATATACACACATGCATACACACATATGCACACACTATGCACTCATGCACACATGCATATGCATGCACACATACTACAGCATGCATGCATATACACACATGTGCGCGCACACATGCTCGAGTGCACACACACGCATACACGCATCCATACATGTGCACATACATACACACACATATCCACACACACATTGCACATTACACACACATAGCATATCTAGAAAAGTTTTACCTCCTATAGAATCTACAGTGGCTTCTTCCTCTGTTTCTTCTGTTCTAGAATCTTCTGTGGTGCTGCCTCCAGCCAGGGGTGGGGAAGTGACAGGAGGTGGCTGGGGTAGTCCGGGTAGTAGAGATACATCCTACAAGGAGAGCAGGACACCTGGCTCTGTTATTTGGCAGTACAGCTATCCCGTGCATGGATGAGCTGGCCATTCTGTCTGGCTTTGGGGTTTACTTATGAAATGGACTGCTTTGCGGCTTTCCAGGAAGATAAGAAAAACCATCCCTCCAGTTGGCATCCATTTCTACGGAGGTATATGCTCCAGGTTTTCAATAGCCTGCAGGTTGGTGTCATATACCTCAAGAGTCCTTGATTGCCAGAGGACCAAGGACAAAGAACCTCCCTTGGTCTAGTCCAGAGATTTCTTATGGCTAGATAACACCAGAGATGGCTCAGGTGAGGTCCTCTGGTGTCACCAACGGGTATATACAGCAGATATATTCTCTCTGAGACTTCCCCCCTCAGCCCTGGTCTAAGCACTGGCCCGCACTGACTTCTTATGGTTCACATGGAGGAGACTGGTCTACCCTGCAGACCCTCTGCCATGGGCCCAGTTTCAAATAATACTCAGCCAGGGGGACCTGGTGCCCCACATCAACATGGCCTACATCCCTGATGACTTCCTATCAGTGACTGTGTAGTCTGGGTAGATGGGCCCTGGGGAGTATCCTGGCTGAGGTAGAGCAGTAGGACATGAACAAGGCCTTCCTCAGACACTCTTGATGTGGTAATGGCAGGTCATCCCCAGGATCACAGACTTGGGTGGGAATGGGACACCAGAGGCCCACGGCTTTAATCCCCCAAAGGGAAGCTTCCACATGGACCCTCAGATTGGCCAAGCCCCTCCCAGTTGCCAGGGACAGCAGGGCCAGGCTCCTAGCTGGAGTGATCAGGTCACAAGAAAGGATGAGTTAATGAATGATCAAGCTAGTTATTAGCAGCCTCTGATCTATAGGGAAGGCTGTGCTGGTCTGGCATGGCACCCACTCATAAGCGTATCTGTACTTCCAACATCAGCCGTGCCCAGGGGACCCTGTGTAGAGGCAGCAGTTTGCAAATCCAACCCACAGCTGTAAGGACGGCTTATGGCCATCAAGGGATGCAGAGGCTACTGGACCTTGAATGGGAACATAATCAGGCCACCATCTTAATGGGTCATGTCCCAGAACTCTGTTGGACAACAGAATGTAGTCCAAGATGGCTATGTCCCCTGTCCCTAGGACCTGTCTGTCCCTACCCGAGTGTACCCATATCAAGGAGTCTTCAACATCTCTTCTGGGGATGGTGGTAGGGACCACTCCCCACCCATGAGTTACTCAGCATCCTGTAGTCTTCCTGGCGCTGACACCCAAGGTCCACCTTAAAGACAGACTCTGCACTGTAGATGTTGGGGTCACATAGGGGCCCAGGAGGGTCACTGAACATCTTTTCATATCTGGAGTCCCTCTGGGTTCTCTGGACCCTGGACTAGAAAGAGCATGCAATGTGGCTGTCCACTTGTCTTGTCCTCATGTTAGACACAAACCAGATATGGTCTCATAGCAGCCAACAGCAGCGACATAAATGCTAGCTCTCTTTAGAGCTTGCTCAGGGCAAGAGGCATCAGAGCCAGAGGAGAGTACAAGGCCAACCTCAGACTGGTGGGCATGCACCTGCATGACAGAGGGACAGCTGGGATATCATATATACCAGTACACTATGCACAGACTATTGCCCCTCTGCTGTCTGAACCAGGGGATGGATGCCTTGGCCACATACAGCAACTTACCTCCCTGTGTGATGTGCTGCTTTCTTCAAAGCCACTTCCAAAATCTCCAGATGCCTACAGGGTAGGAGGGAAATGAAGAAATTAGGACCAGAGGCACAATGACAGGGCATCAAGTGGACAGCAAATGAGACACCTGCTGGGTCAAAACCAGCTGGACTCGTTGCTCAGGCCAGCCAGAAGGTTGTAGATCAGGCCTGTGCATGCCTGTCATGCGACATGGTTGTTCTGTCTTCGGATACCATCCTCGGGGGACAGGCAAGGTGGGTGAGCAGGTATCCTAAACGGCCACAGTCCGGGCTGACACTGAAGACACATACATGGAGTGTAGGTGCTTCCCAATCATGTCCCCCCTCATCACGTGCCTGGACCGGCTGCCTTCATCCTTTCCCTTCCCAACAGCCTCCAGGAGCTCTGGGGAGGCCAGGGACCAACTTTCCTCCTACAAAGGTATGTAACTTAATATAAACCCAGAGGCCAAATACTGCCTGGGCCCATAGAACCTGCAGTGACATCCCAATGTCAAGGTAGCCCAGGTGGGATGGACACACAGACACGGGGCGTGGGCATCGTGTGCGTATGCTCAGTGGGTGGCACGCTCAGGTGTGAGCGTTACCCATCCACTAAAGACTCGTATTTGGTACCTGATAGAAGCCAATTATGTTTCTGATTTCTCTCCTGGAAAAAGTAACAGGAGGAAAAAGCAGACACAATCAACTGCTCACAGCCAAACACAGCCAGGTTCTGCCTACAAGAACTAGTGATTGGAGATGTTGTGGTGTGCTATCTCTACTCGGACATCCCCCGACACCCAATCCCATCCTCTGGTAACAGACGGATGGTTTCCTTGGATGTTACGATATTGTGCACATGCACACACACAGACAGCAGGGGGCACCCCAGAGACACAGTACATCCAGACCACACTGCAGGCACCCCACACATTCAAGAGACACACAGCATACAGAAAACGAACACACCAGCAACACACAAGAGAGACACACACGGCACACTTACAAAAGATACGTGGCGCACAGAGACAACACACAGCGTATAGGTAACAGCAGACACACACACACACACACACACACACACAAAGACAAACATACATAGCACACAGACAACAAACAGACAAAACCACATAGACACAGAGGGCATGCACACCATGAAACAGACACACATAACACATCAAGAGACACACACAGTACAACAGGCAGACATAACTCCCCCTCCCTAAAAATACACATCATACAAAACCAAGTACATATGTTCTTTACACAGGGTGACCCCCCTCCCCCATCACGCTGTGTCACTAGGGGGGTGGGGAATCGGTCTCTGACATTTACATTTCCCGGGTTTCTGAGATGAAAAGTTAAGGCAGGGGAAGGTATCTGGAGATACAGTTTCCTGAAACCCCACCGCCATCTTCTGGCTTCTCCCAGCATATCACTTGAGAACCGTTGCTCAAAGTGGGGAGACCCACTAACGTCACAGACACTCACCCGGTCTTCATCATCATCATCATCTTCATCCAGACAGTGCACGGGGCTTACCCGGGGGGTACTGCGTACTTTCAGCTCCGAGATCATCCCCTAGACAAAGGCAGAAGGTCACTGATTTGAAAGTGAAATGTCCCTCAATGGATCAGGTGTTTGACCCCTTGGCTGCCAGCTGGTAGCACTGTTTGGGAAGGTTGTGGAGCCTTTAAGAGGTGGAGCCTCACTGAAGGAACTGGGTTCCTGGGAGACTGCCTTGACATTTTAAAGTCTTCCCCTACTTCCTATCCCCTCTCTGCTTCAGGACTGCAAAGTGACCAGATCCAGCAAGCTTTTCAGCATCAACTATCTCTTCTCAAACTGCAAGCCAAAATAAATGCTAGTCTCCCTTTTGTAAGTAGTTTCTGGTCAGATAGCTGGTCACTAAAACAGGGAGAGAAACTAAAACCCTGCGGCTCCAGAGGCGGGTGCTCACCAGAGCCTCTGACTCATGTTGGCCCCCAGCCTAGGCTGGACTTTACCAGGGAATCTCCCTTTTGTCACTAAGACTAAGGAGCAGGCTCTCAACTGGCTTTCGAGTTGTGACAGTTTCTGGGCCAAGCCAAGGGAGGCCACGAGGATCAGAGACACCCCATGACAATCGTGGCCCCTCACCTCACACTTGGTGTCTGGATCGCTGGCTCTCAGATAAGCTCTGGGGTGTCGGTCTGACAGCACCCTGAATGCTTCCCAACGGGTTATGTTTAAGTTCACGCACACTTCCCTGTGTTTGCATTTTTATGTTGATCGTATTCTGCTACGCTCGCTAATTTCAGTTTACTAAGTAGAGAGGGTGCTTCCTCGATTCCAAAATGACTTGCTTAACCACGATCAGAGAGAGGCCTAAGTGGAGGTGCACAGCCCGATGGAGATGCCCCCCTCTGGTTTTTCAGTCTGCTTATGAACAATGCCTTACAGACAGTAAGGGAGGACCTGGCATTCCTAACGAAACCGAAATCTGAATCTCATACCAATTTTCACACATCACAACATGACTTGGATTATTCCAGCCATTCGAGAAATGTAGCCATCATTCTAACTTGGGAGTCTTTGCTATAGGTAGCAGGTGACAGCTGGTCCATGTTTATTGACAGTCTGTTGTTTCAAATTCAGGTGCTTTCTGATCCTCAATCATACCTCCCTGTTCCCAAGGAACATGTGACAACTAACAGCCCCACCTCTGTCCCCAGCTGGGTCCTGGCCTATGGCCTCCTCTATCTCCCTTATCTCAATGTAAGCTCAGTCTGGCTTTTCTGGGAAATATCCTCTAACACCACACACGGGGTCAAAGCCACTCTGGGCTAGGTCTACCCAACACCCCATGTTCTACAGCTCTTCCCAGTATTGAGGACAGCAAAGTCTGTGTGTGTGTGTGTGTGTGTGTGTGTGTGTGTGTGTGTGTGCGCGTGCACATGTATGCATGTGTGCCTCCATAACTATCACACATGTGACACTTCTGTGTACACACTCACATATATACAGTTTAGCTTACTTACAGTAGGTGAAGAAGCTAGATGACTATGCACCCAGGTAAGGGAGAGGGAGAGTGGCTTCAGGAAAGCCCTGTATCCTACAAACACTCTGACCTGGTCATTTCCAGCCAGAGCGAGGCCTTCGTCACTGACCATGAGCAAGCATGAACACAAGGAGTAATTTCATGGCAGCCAGGTACATACATGAAAATCACACCTGCAGTCACCCAGCAGGTCAGATACATACCTGGGAGTCACACCTGCAGCCACCGAGCAGGCCCACACTGAAGGTAGTTTGGCTTCAAGTCTTTAGTTAGCTACCAACCACCGTGTCAAGTTATCTCAGAACCAGCATGGTGCTGTGGCGAGCCACACTCTCCCCACCTAACTGTGGAATATTCCAGAAGATCCATAGCAAGAATTACCAGTAGGCAATCGATTGGTGATCCTGCTCCCATTAGCTAAGCCACATGGAGATGCCCATTATCCACAGCTCTGTCCCTGTCACTCCACACTGATCCACATCTGGATCCACTTCCCTGAGGTGGGAGGTAGCTGCACTAGCTCTCTAGAGTCTCAAGTGCAACCCAAGGGCCAATGCTGGACTAGGCACAGCATTTGGTGACATCTAGTGTCAACTACTAGAGAACAGATCTCGCATACCCAGGGGAGCATAGACATCATTGGTGTCCACTGGGTAATCCCCGGGCATGTGGTAGGGTGGTGGCAATGTCACTCAATAGCAGCAGCAGACTGAAAACTTGTTCTCAGTGACAAGTGAGACAGGATATGGAGATTATCACCTCTGAGATGCTGCCCTCAGTACCTGGGACACATAGGTGATATGGAGGCCTGACACTAGTGTCCCTTGCTTAAACCAAACTAGTGAGACTGTACAGGTCCCTCTGCTTGCTCTCTACCCTCACCTGCCTACCTCCCCCCCCCGAGGTCACCACAGTTCAGTATCCTCAGTACATAAAAGGATGGAGGGCAGAAGAATCTCTACAAACCCCTCAGGCCAACAGAACCCATCTCAGGAAACCCAGGCCCTGGGTTATGGGAGGGGAGTCTCTGAGGAAGGGCAGCAAAAAGAAAGTCAACCCTGTGGGCCTCAGTGGGATACAAAAACAAGGCTTGACCCTTTAAGACCAACCCTGTGATAGTGGGGACTCTGTGACCCGTATCCCATATACTATGGTGATCTGAGGTACAGGGGGTCTCTAGGTTGGGAAAAACAGAACAGGCATTTGTATCCCCGAAAAGATTAGAGGGACAGTATTGGACCAGCAGATGAAGAATAAACTGGTTGTATCTAGTCCAAGGGGATTCTGGGAGATCTAACCAGCCAGCACCAGGAAAGCATATAAGTACATACCATTGTGTGAGAAGGAGCAGGATTGTGTGTGAGTGTGTGAGCGTGAGTAGCACCCATACCCAGGAGCCCAGCACCAGTCAGGCACAGGCACAGTGCTCAGAGGATTTACAGGTAGGGAGATGCTTATTTCTCGCCAGACAGGTTCCCAGGGCAACAGAGCATCTGGGAACAGAATGGAGATCCCAAGAAGTCCGTCCACTCAGAGCTGCTGCAGCAGGTACCACAGTAATCATTAAAAACAGCCAGGGTCAGGAGGAATTGGGTTTAAATACTAGAAAACTGTTCCCTGGGGCAATGCTGGTGCCGGGGGCATCTCGGATGATTTTGGCTAACGGACACATGGCATCCCACACAGACGGGCTCAGTGCCGTGGACAGTGCCACACACTCGTTTTTGGGTGCCTGCATCTGGAAAAGGCCCGAAGAGGGCAAAAAAGACTTGTGTCTGCACTGAGTTCTGCTTTGCATCCTGCCTTTTGACTCTTCTACTCCTGCCAGGAGTCCTCCCAACCTCCAATGGGGGAAGACATCAAAGGGCCTAAGACCGACCGACTACAAATATTTAATGGACTTGGACCCAAGAGTTATGCAATCTAGACCTTGGAAACTGGGGGGGACGGTCAACATTTACAGATGAGTACCACGTGAAGCTCTTCCTACCCCAGTGACCAATGCTGCTTTGGCTGTGGGGAAGTGACTAAAACTAGCCAGCATCAGGAGGAGGCACACACACTGTCTGGGCTCAGCTGGATCTGCTATAGCAAGAACGGTGTACCAGCTGAACACCCGGCGGAGGTCAGGGGCTGAAGCCATGATGTGGGGCTATCTGCTATACTGTATCTGGGTTTCCCCGTGGCCTTCAGGGTGGCCTCTCTGCCCCACCCCTTTTCCGTCAGCCTCACAGTCATCAGGCCTTTTCCTCCCTTCCTTTTTCTACCTCACATGGCCAGCCTAGTTCCTGCTGACCTATGACCCAGCCATGCCTCACAGCTCTGGTGGCTCCGGTCACTGCCACCATATTCATATTCATTTACCGACTGCTTTGTGAGCCTCTGGCTTCAGGTCTTCCCTCCTGTGACCAGGTCCCATGACCGTCAGCGTCCTTCAGTTTCTTAAATCACGAAGGAACCAAATTGCATACATGCTGTAGCTATGTAACCACCACAGGCTCCTCCCACCTCAGATGAATGGAAGAGATGTCTGCAGAGCTTCACAAGAGAGAACACTGAGAGGACTCAATGAGAAAGATGTCTGGGAAGCACCCTGATTGATGGACTGAATGGAGACCTGGGAGTTCTCCATTGTCCCTTGATCAGGAACAGAACTGCTAGAGTCAGAGTTTGATCTCTGCTGCCTGCTCCTCCTCTCACACCGGCAGACCTGATATCATGAACTTCATGGCTGAAGCAACCTCACGGCCCCAGCACACACACCATTTACTTTTTTGGTGGGTGGGAGGGGGTGTTTTTTCTCGTCATAGGCTTGGCTGTCCTGGAACTTACTCTGTAGACCAAGCTGGCCTTGAGATCTGCCTGTGTGGTGATTTGAATATGCTTGGCCCAGGGAGTGGCACTATTAGGAGGTGTGGCCTTGTTGGAGTAAGTGTGGCCATGTTGGAGTGGGCGTGGACTTGTTGGAGGAAGTGTGTCATTGTTGGGGATGGGCTTTCAGACCCTCCTCCTAGCATCCTGGAAGACAGTCTCCTTCTGGCTGCCTCTGGATCAAGATATAGAACACTCAGCTCTTTCTAGATCACCATGTCTGCCTGGACACTGCTATGCTTCCCGCCATGATGATACCATTTTAAACCTCTGAAACTGTAAGCCAGGCCCAATTAAATGTTGTCCTTTATAAGAGCTGCCTTGGCCATGGTGTCTCTTCACAGTAATGGGAACCCTAACTAAGACAGCCTGCCTCTACTCCCTGAGTGCTGGGTTTAAAGGTGTGCCCCGCCACTGCCGCCCCATTCATTTACTTTCATAGTAGAGCCACGGCTGCACCCTGAGGAAAATTCATAGCCCCAAGAGCTTCTAATACCAAGCTGTATTCTAGATGAAGGAAATGAAAGCTGACCATGAGATGCTCACAGCTGAATGAGCAGCACAGGAAAGCTATGCTTAGCAGGATCTCTGGAGTCACAGACGCCACAGATCAAGAGGTGCCAGAGTTGAAAGAGAAACAAAAAAGAAATTCTAAGCCGAGAAATGGGGGAACTCATAAGACAAAGCAGGGCAGGGTTGGGCTCAATGGGAAGTACTGACCCAGCATGTGGGAGGTGCTGGGTTTAATCCACCCTAGCACCCCACACAGAAGTAGGGACACTTCTGGCAGAAGAAATAAAGCCAAGAGGAATTTTAACTACAGGACACATAAAAGAACAAACAGTACTGTATTAAAACACAGTCCAGTTGGAAGTCATGCTTTAAAGAAACTGATAGCACAAACTAATGGTGCTCATGACCAAACCCAAAGGGACAGGCAAGAAGACAAATGGCAACACTCTGTGAGGACTGTCACCCACAAGGACCACCAGGGAGACTGGAGGCACAGCCAGGCTCTCCCTGGCAGTGTGTGGATGCAGGTAGGGCAGAGCTCCTCAGTTGAGATGACTCAGACGAAGCCAACTCTCCATCCATCTGGCTCCCAGCTCTCTGACTTTCCAGTTCCCTGACTCCCAAAAGCTAGCTTCTGTCAAGTCGTGAGTCACACAGCACAGTGACTCTTCCCCAAAGAGCTCAGCACCAAGTCTGCAAACATCTTGTGCTAAATCCAACTGTCTTCTACTGCTCCAGCACATTTCCCTTCTCCAGTTGGCATCTGATTTAAATCTGTGTGAAAGATCCTGAGACCTAGTCAGACTGCTGAGGTCAGCTGGGGAGGAGCCTGTGATCTTCACAGAACAAGCACAGGTCCCTGAATGTGCTTGGCCTCCCTCCTTCTAAAGGTTTTTCACATCAAAGGTTGTGGGTGTTTTCTCCAGACCCAAATTAACCAAAGAAACATGCTAAATGCTCCAGTGCTATTGTTGTTTATAAGTGAAAAGAAAAATGGTAGGCTGGGAAATAAAATGTATGCATGCACATCCAGGGATAAGTGTCTTTCAAATATAAAGAGTCTCTATAAACCAATAAGAAATGGCCAGACTCCCCCCAACAAAAAAACCAAAGCAACAACAACAAACCACTAAGGAGATTTAAAAAAAAAATAAAGTGTACATTCACAAATACACCAAGAAATAAAAATGCCTAGCTACAGTTTGTCTACATATTCAGCATGTAAACCTGGCAAGGCCCAGTCAGAGATGAGGCTACCTCACACAGTGGGGCTGCATCCTTCCATCAGCACCACTGGGTGTGAGGCTCTGTCCTCTGCAGTCTCAGGCTCACTGTTTCTCACCCAGCTCTGCTGCTGAGGCAGGAGACACACAGAGCCTGTTGGGCCTGCCATCCCCTTGGGCAATGAGGGGACAGTATGGCACAAATGCCCCACTCTGGAAAAGATGACTAAACCGTGTTTGAAGATCAGAAGGAAAACACAAAGAGGCCCAGTTGAATGCCAAAGTCCTGGTAGCTTTTGAACCCCGTGGGTTAAAAGTTCCTTCCAGAGGGCGGAAGGTCAGCTTTGAGAGTTGTGGACATAGGACTTAGGACAACTTACAACAGGAGGTCCTTGTCTGGGTCATAATTGAGTGTCTGTCTTTTTGGGGACATGTCCTTCCTTACACACACAGGGACCCCTGTCTGGGTTAGGCAGGGGCGTCCCAGCTGCTGATGGCTGGTGTATTGAATTCAGGAACCATGAGTCAGTGACAGCTTAGGGTCCCCACATACTTGTTTCCAGGAGGCTGGGATCCCAGCTGGGATCTCCAGGAGGAGTGTCCTCCTACAAGAAATGAGGTCCCAGAAGTGAGGGACTTTCCTACGGAACATGGGAGAGCGCCACAGGCCTGTCATAAAGTCTTCATTAAAATAATAGACAGCCATGGCTGAGCTAAGCAGAGCAGTTGTGTGAAGTCCCTGTCCCCATGGCCAGCAGGGTGCTCCTTCCACTGTGTGTGGAGCCAAAGAAAGACCACCCTACTCTGGCTAGCTTTTTTTTTTTTTTTTTTTGAGACAGGGTTTCTCTATATAGCTCTGGCTGTCCTGGAACTCACTCTGTAGACCAGGCTGGCCTCGAACTCAGAAATCCGCCTGCCTCTGCCTCCCAAGTGCTGGGATTAAAGGCGTGCACCACCACCGCCCGGCCACAATCTCTGGCTAGCTTTAAATGAGTAATTTTTCTTGTTGTTTTGAAATAAGATAATCCAAATGGACCTGGAACTCTAGATCTTTCTCCCTGTGCAAAAAAAATGTGTATCTCCATGCCTGCCTTGTTAACTTTTTCACTAAATGCCTGAGTGCCCATTTTTCAGAAGGAATACCTGAGCCCTGACTAAACCCCACACTTCCTCATCTTAAGTTTGGTGCCTCCCGCTTTCCATAGACCCCAGCTCATGCCTGAGAAAGTGGTCTGGATCAACTCAGGATGGGTAGACATAGCCTCCAGCAGCTATCTTAGAGACCCTGGGGTCTCAGAATTCACACAAGTCCATTGTGATACAAGTCATCAAACAACAAAAGTTTGGGGACCAGATGCTACTCCATCCACAAATGGGGAAGTGTGAGCTATTGCCCCAGGCTGCAGCATCAACTGGAGGAACCTGGTTTCTCTTGTCCCCATGGGCCCCTCCTCCCCTGGATCAGCACACAGTAGGGCAGCACAGGTTACCTGGAACTTGTCAGGGTCTGCTGCTCCAGCCTGACCCACAAAGAGGCCAGCATCATGCTCTAGCTCCAGGCCCTGTGAGGATCGAGCAAATGGCACTCTCTGGAACTCTTCGCAGTCTACGTAGAGAGCCACAGAGCCTCCATCCACGCTGAGCGCAAAGTGTGTCCACTGGTCAACAAACGCAGGTAGGCGGAAACTGGCTCCTGTCTGGGTCTGGCTGGCACCCGGCTCCGTGTAGAGCAATGAGATGTTTTGCTGTCCATCTCGGACCTCTGAGAGCTTCACGCCTAATGAGACTACCACCTGGGAGGCATCTGTGATGGCAAACAGCACCCCTGCGGCCTCTGTGGCTGGCCGGACGTGAAACAGCAGCGAAAAGTCCCGGAAGAAGAGTTTAGGGAAATGGTACCGGGCCACCTGGCCATTGCTGGAGTCTGGTCCAAAGATGTAGGCCGGCCCGACGTGAGGGTCATCGATTTGTGAGATCTCCTGGGGTAAGGGGTCTCCAAGGAGCTGCAGCAGCCCCACCTCCTCAACAACATTCTCTGCAAAGAGAAGGACATCCAGTGAGGTGACTGCAGAGGATCAGACCAGAACACAGTGGCATCCTGGGAGACACGGGCCATGAAACCACCCCCATGGGTTCACAGGCTGAAGCAATCTCAAGATGGGCGTGAGGAACTGGGGCGTGGAGTCTCCCACCCTCCAGACCCAGACTCTTCAGGAGAAGCACAAAGACCTCTCTCTACCACAAAGAGAGAGGAGATAGCACACAGTACTCCCGCTCTTGGAACTGGCTAGGTGATAAATCAAACTTGGAAGACTCAGGTAACCAGTCTCCCAAGTTAGCTTTCTGTGGTTTCATTCCATCATTTTGGTTTCTACATTGATATCAAACCCTCGCTCTGGTTCTCCACAAGCCTGTCGATGTGTCAGGTGGGGTGTTACAGGACAGAGAGACAGAACAGTTCTTCCTTGACCATTTCTGCTCCCCAAAGTTTGCTACCATGCTGTGACATAGAAGAGCCACCTGAAAGCTTATAGCGACAGCCCTGTACAGACTCTCCCAGATTCACCGCCACTCTTCTGATGTGCTCCAGTGACCTAATTCACATACTCGCTTCAGTCCTTGCATCGTCTTGAGCTGAACACAGACGTGCAAGCCCGCCCGACCCACTGAATACACTCCAGTGGTTGTTAGCATTACAAAGCCTGAGAGGAGGCGCTTAGGCAGGGGCCAGTGTTCACCATCAAGAGCTCTTCAAGGGACTGGAGAGATAGCTCAGCATTTAAGAGCACTGACTGCTCTTCTGGAGGTCACGAGTTCAAATCCCAGCAACCACGTGGTGGCTCACAACCATCTGATGATGAGATTTGATACCCTCTTATGGGATGTCTGAAGACAGCTACTGTGTACTTACATACAATAAATAAACAAAAAAACCTTTAGGCTGGAGCAAGCGGTGCCAGAGCGAGAGGGAGAAGGGAAGGGGGAAAAAAGGGCTCTTCTACGAAGGGCTGCTGGAGGCAGGCATGCCAGGGAGTGTGCACGTGTACAAGAACACCATGCCTCAGGTCAGGCTCCCACTGTGGGGCTAGGCTGGTCAGGCTCTACAGATTAGGAGGCGGGAAATCCCGAACTCCCAACTTCACAGGACAAGCTGAGTCAACAAGCCCCTTGAAACCAGAAGACAAGAGCTGCCATCGAGTGTACCCCTCAGGGGACAAAGAACAGCTTTGTGTGCCACACGAACAGCCCGATCTGCTGCGAGGGTCTCTAAAAAGCCTCACCCTGTCACGTACTCCCTAAGCCCTAAATGCTGACTAGACATCGTGTTTGCTGGGTGCAGAATGGACCCACCATGGTGGGGGCATGGCTGGCAAGGACTGAGTGTCTGCAGCCTTTCAGCAGAGAGCAGAGATTAGCAGGCCATCCCTGGACAATCAGTAATCCAACACAACCACAGCTGTTACAATGTTCTCTTCTCACCAGAAATGCTAGAACACAGGGGCACCGAAGTTTAGAAAAACCAAGCCAGCCATGCTGCCTGCGCGCTGGACACGTGGCTACTCTGCTTCTCCTTCCAGAGAGCAAAAATCCCTGGTGCTCCATTAGCACAGCACACAGGACGCTGGAAGGCACAGTGTGTTACGTGATGACCTCTGGGTCCTGCAGCCAGCTCTGCCCAAGTCTCTCCATTTCTTTTCCATGAAATTCTCTTTGGCTCTGTTGAGAGGAGCTGCCAAATGCCAGGACCATAAGATCACTGGGCTCTGTTCTCTGGTTACAGCAATGGTGAGTGGGGGAGGGGCTGGATGCCTATGCCAGGAAGTTCATTCCCCTGTAAGGAGCAAGGTCTATGCCATGCTCCGAGCAATCAGAGGGCTACCACAGGAGGCTGGCCCCTATGCAAGCTAAGGCCTGTCTAGTCACTCATCTGAACTCAGATCCAGGAACGGGAGACCTACATGGTTAAAGCCTACCTTCCCTAAAGTGAGAGGGTATAGTTTTGAAAATCTGTATTTTAACACACACACCCCCTTTAGCTCCCTGTAGAACCAAAGCAGCCAGCATCCCCACCCCCCACCCCCACCCCCACCCCCACCCATGCACACCCAAGGCTTGACTCTGGAGGGACTACCAGTAAGAATGTCTGGTGCACCCAATGGAATGACTGCACCAGGCTCCCGATGGTACAGGATCCCCTGACTACAGTCAATCCCTTCCTTTCACAGGTAACCTCACCAAGCAGGGCCTGGTCTGAGAACATTGAAGGCAGATGGTGCAGCCATTTGGCAAGGGCTAGCCTTTGACAAGGGCTCAGTAAAGGCAAATGTCACGAGAAAAATAACCCTTAACAGGGACCCTGGCAGCCCCAGGGCAAGAGGGCACACTCCTTCACTTAATACCTCTAAGCTGGAGACATCTCGTCCCTCAGCAAGACTCCTGGCTAATCCTGATGTCTGCCTACCCTGGAGAAAGGCTTCCAACTAGGCCAGTATCTACTGGGCTGTTCAGGGATTTCTCTAATGGAATAGAACAAGCCTGTCACCATGAATGACTAGTGCTTCTGACATCCAGGGCGCCATAGCTTGCCAACTGGTTCTCCCAGGGATGTAGCCTGGGGACTGTGCATCCATCCCTGGGCTGACCACTGGCTTTCCCCACACCCTCTTGGGGCTACTGTGTGCAGGGTTCAGGCTGTGGCAGCCAGTCCTTGCTCTCTCCGGCCTCCAAATCCTGTAGAACTCAGGCTGTGGCAGCCCTGCCCCACTGAACTTGGCCTGAGTTCCCCGGATATGCATCTGGTGCTGCCAGACCCCAGGTAGATGTCAGTCAGTGATCTCCCAGTCCAGCCCGAGAGGGTAACATTTCTGAGATACCCAACTGCCAACCAAGCAACTCCTGTGGAACCTTCTAGAGAAACTGGTGTTTAAACCAAACATTTCCCTTGAGTCAGAGGGAAATAGGGCAGCCTCTCCCTGTTTCCAACTTTTGGAGTCTACTCAGATACAAACACACTCGGCAGCTGTGTGGGGACACGGGGCATCTTCTATGCTGGACCCATCCCGGGTACCAATGGTTATCTAGGACATAGCGGCAGAATCCAGGTGACAAGTTGGAGCAGCATTAAGACCGTCTAAACTGCTGTGGAAAAGGCTCAAAAGCTGTTTGAACTAAGCAGTCAGTGGAGAGTTTTATCACATCCGCCTAGGCCTGGCTCCGCTGAGCTATGGGAGATGAGTTGCACCAGACTATGGTGGAAAGAGGCCTTAGAGGGTTGTTTTGTGAAGCCTTGAATGGAGCCATTTTAAGAGATATTCAGTGTCCTCACGGAGCTGAGAAACTATAACCAACCCAGAAAAGAGAAAAGGCAAAAAACAAAAAAAAAATTAAAAAAAACTCAAACAAACAAAACACACAACCACAACAAAAACCCAAACAAACAAAACAAAAATCCAACAACAACAACAAAAACATGATTAATAAAAACCATAAAATGAGAGAACAGTTTGAGTTCCGGTAGACCAGTGATCTGAATACACTGCAAAGTCTCTGGTGGAAGACAGACTTGAGCTGGGCCAGAAGCAAAGAGTAGAGGGAAACACAACAGCCCAGCAAAGAAAAGAATCTGGCAAAAAACTACACAGAAAGGCTGAGGGGGACGTTAGGAAGCAACAGTTATAAGACGAGCATTGCAACTGTACCAGGAATGAACCCTACCAAGCAGAACGGAGCTCAAGCTGAAGTGGTCCTCCTTTGATCTTTGTCTGAGGGCTGCCCAGCTGGGTGCATCTGTGTCTAGGAATGGTGCCCTAGGCACAAACAGTAAGGCAGGTATTTCTTAAAGACGACCCCCTACCCAAGCACTTTTTTTTGAAAGAGACAACCTCAAGGGTCATGGAGGGGCCTTTCTGAGCCTCACAGGTTGTGTGCTCCCTAATGCTACTTTGTAACCCAGTGACAATTAGAGCGCTGCACAAGCCCAGGGTGGGCAGACACCTGATCTCCATATTAGAAGAAAATTCACAGAATAAAACATTGCTACAAAGAGCACGGCACCCTGCCTGAAAGACTAAAACTGGCTTGAGCAAGTGAAGACTCAGGTTGACACGCTACCCCCCACCCCGTGGTCAGCATTATCCAAAAGTGACCCTGGGGGGTATTTTCTGACTAGGAGGAGGTATTTAGATGTAATCCTATTTTGAAGAACAAGGTCCTGGGTCTTGAGAATAAGGCAGTGCCTGGGCAGGGTTATCCAAGGATCCAGATCAGGACCTATTTAAGATGCTGGACCAGTGTTTAACATGCACAGGCAAAAGACCAAGGCACCAGAGAGTAAGCAGGCCATTAAAGCAAGAAGCAGGAAACGCCTAAAGGTGTAGTGGGCAGAGTTATGCCAGGGTGTTAAAGAAAATGCCAGAAGCATGCAGCCACAGGAAAGAAAGGCAGGGTGGCTCTCTGGAGACACAGGACATATGTTAAAGGTGCTTTCCTATACAGATTGAGGCCATTCATGTAAAATTAGAATCAATTTCCCTTTCCCAGTGTGTACACATGTACACAGACCTCAGTGGACAGAATAATGGTCCCAAAGATGTCTGTTACAATGAACGCTATTTTACCCTACATAGGACCACTACAGTGGGTTGCATATCTTGAGATGAGGATGAGCCAGATATATTTCCATATTTATGAATGTTGTTATTCCGGGCTAGAGGCTCCTGCTCAGGTCGGGAGGCTGAGTCCTGGGCCAGAGATGATGACTACAGAAGCTTCTGTCATCCATGCTAGCCACTGACATGTAATCTGTGCTAATGGTGTCTTAAGATTTGTCATTTTGGAAAAAGAAAATGTTTCAAAGTGAGGACTCTGAAAAGATGGCAGGGCAGAGAGAACCAGGAATGGCCTCTTTGGAACAGACAAGCATGCTGCTATGGTGATCAAATATGTGATGCTGGGAATCAGACATCTATGTAGGGTCTGCTCCCTGTTCCCTTCCCTGATACCTGTAAAGGAATCTGAGAGCCTAGCAGTTGTGATACCTCCTTCCTCTGAGAAGCTCCCAGAAGGGAGTCCCCTCCCCTGCCTGGAGGGCCTGGTTCCCTTCAGAGTCCATCTCATACTGGTGTTTTTATGCCAGTGTGTCCATGGCATTAGTAACTCTTCTAATAGACTCGTTACCCCTAACAATCGGTGTCAGTGCCCCCTTGAGCCCTTCACACCAAAACACGTCCTCCGCTGTGAAATCAAAGGACAGGCAGGGATCGGAAGTCACATGACCACATGAAGAGTCACAGACCCTCATAAAGGAAGAGCATAGCCAATCACTAAAGCCGTGCCAGTGTAAGAACACCTGGCTACGCCACATGTTGTTTGCTACATAATTTAAATGTATTCAAAGGATTATTACATTGTTTTTGTTTTTGGATTCTCAGGTATAAACATGCAATCAAGCAGCTGGGCTTAGTGGGGTGTGCCTTTAATCCCAGCACTTGGGAGGCAGGAGCAGGTGGATCTCTGTGAATTGGTGGCCAGCCTGGTGTACAAAATGAGTTCCAGGGCAGACAGGGCTGTTGCAAAGAGAAACACTGTTTTGAAAAACAAAAAAGAGTTGCCAAGGGATTTCAACAAGGGGCAGAGACAGATATACCAGGGAGTAGCACATTTGAATACTACTGAAGTTAAGCTAGTGTATATCCAAATTAGAAGTAATCTAACTATACATGGTAAACACACACACATACATACAAATAAAAAAATACACATAAAATTACATATACATAAAAATATATACATAAAAATAGACATAAAAAGAAAATTAAAAAGGAATTTAAACATTTCATTACAAAATCAACTAAAGGCGTGAGAGAGAGAGATGGCTCAGTGGTTAAGAGCATTGGTTGCTCTTTGCAGAGAATCTGGATTTGGTTCCCAGCACCCACAAGGCAGCTCACAACTGTCCATAACTCCAGTTCCAGGTGACCGAGAGCCCTCTGCTGGCCTTTGCAGGCTCCAGGCATGCATACAGTACACACACATACACGTAAATGAAACACACACTCACACACATAAAATGAAAACAAATCACAACAGAGAGTAAAGCCTGAAGTGGGGAACGGAGGTCTAAGATACAAACTGTATCAACAGCAGGGACAGAGGTCCTCAGAGCAAAAACTACAATAAATGTAAAGGGATTAAATGTCAATCTAAAGACAAGAGATTGGGGCTCAGCAAGTAAAGGTGTCTGCTTGTGATCCAGGAAAGAATGATATTTCTAAATTGTCCTTCAATTTCTACATGTGATCCAGGGTACAGGTACACACACACACACACCACACATACACACACACACACACACACACCACACAAATATTTAAAACTTTAGAGACTGATGAAGTAATTTAAGAAACTATGATCACATGTTCTCTATGTGAAACATTTTCTATCCAAACAGGCTGACACAGAAAGGACAGAAAGCATAGCAGAGAGGCTGCTGGGTAGCTGTATAGACAGAATAGACTTTCAACCCATATGTTACAACAGGCACGGGGACAGAAAGGAATCAATGCAGGAGGGAGCTATGACAGAATCAAACCAGCAACATACATGAAGCAAACCGACAGAACAAGGGGAGAGACAGGAAGTTCTACAGCAGCCAGGGACTCCAGCATCCTCTCACTGAAGGGCAGAACATCCAGACGCCCAGGATCTGTAGGCATGCCAGCCACAGCTGTGACCAAGATCCTCCCTGATGTAGATGCAACGTTTCCAAGAGAGACACATGTCAGAAACCCAGCAGACATGAAAATACTCTCCGGCCACTCTGGGATCAAGTTAGACATTAAAAACAAATAAAACTGGAATATTTACAGATTGTGGAAATTACACTTCACAGTCCTAAACAACCAGTAAATACAAAACTCAAAGCAGAAATGAGAAAATAAACATTTAGAAACAATAAAAAAAAAAAATCAAGTATGTCGCCATAAAAACTGGTGGGGCAGTTTTAAAAAAAAAACAATCTTTGAAAGGGGAAATCTATAGCTATAAATACCTCATTAACAGTCAAATGGTCTCAAATAAACAACCCATATTACGTGCAGAATTATGAAAAAGGCAGCGGGGGGAGGTGTTGCGGGGGGATCCAGAGCAAACAGAAGGAGAAAAATAAGGAAGAATGAAACAAAAAAATCAATAAAGCAAAGAACGGGAAAACGCATGAGGAAAATCAATGAAAGCAAAGTCAACTCTTCGGAAAGATAAACATGACTGATGAACCTTGTAAAGCCGACCAAGATAAAAACATGTGGGAGACTCATGGCAGAGGTCAGCAGAGCAGGGCTGCCCACCGCTGTCTACAGGAATGGAACAGGCTGTGACAGAGCCCGAGGAAACCAAAGGAAGAGGCATCGATTCTTTTCAAATGTATCCCAAAATACTGAGGGGAGTATTAGAGAGACAGTGTTCTATCTCATTCTATATGGCCAGACGGCCAGTATTATCAAAAGCCAGATAAAGAGACTATAAAAAAAAAAGTTGGGAGGGGAGGAGGAAGAGAAGGAGGAGGAAAAGAAGGAGGAGAAGGAGAAGAAGAGGAAGAAGAGAAGGAAGAGGAAGAAGAGGAGGAAGAAGAGGAGGAAGAGAAGAAAGAGGAGGAAGAGGAAAAGGAGGAGAAGAAAGGAAAGACAGAGGACAGGCAGGTTGGAAAGGAAGTTGCCAGTATAAACACCCAAAAGATTCTGCAACAAGCTTCTTAGAACTGTAGGCAGTCTGGGTAAAATGAAACTACCCTAACGAGACCCTTGTGTCTCTCACTCTGACTGTCAGATAGTTGAAACAATGTGCCCCACAGAAATGAGAATTCTCCCCTCAGGAATCCCATGCTGGGAGAAGAAAAGATATCTATCCCAGTGGGCACTTGTCTCCTGGAAAGAGATTTCACACATCCTTGAGACCATCTTACAAGACAAGACTAAAACCCAGTGGATGATGGACCGGTGATTGGCAGGACCACATCCTGACCAGAGCTGCTTAGATGTGCATGCCCTGGCCCTCTACTGAAACCCTCTTCTCACATCAGGACCTGAAGACAGATTTGCTGGATCTCTTCTTCCCTCTTCCCAATGTGACCACTGAATAAACGTATTCATGCTTTCCACTTCTAATTTGGCATTTTAAAACTGGCTTATGGAGGATGGATGGTCGGATGTAACTGGTGCACAGATTATGACCCCCAAATTTGTAACAGAACAAACAAATGAACTCAGCAAACCAACAGGATATCACATCCATCAACAGAGAAATCACCATTTATTTTATCCATGGCAACACATGGTCTGAAAAGAAAAGTTCAAAGTGATTTTTCACATACACCGAAAAGAATAAAATGTTTAGGACCTAACTTAGCCAAGAAGGGGAAAGTCTTGTACAGTGAAAGCCACAAAAAAAAAAAAAAAAAAAAACGGAAAGAAATTAAAGACAACAATGACAAGCCGCCCATGCTCAGCATGCCTCCGAAGCAATCCAAGACAGAGCAACTTGTAAATAACAGAAACAGATTTCTCACACCACTGGGTGCTGAGTCCAAAACCAAGGTAATTTGAGACCTAGTCCCCATTTCTAAGATGGCACCATCTCACCATGTCCTCAAGAAGGGACTGTATCCTTACACAGCAGAAGTGAAAGGGCAGAGAATAGTACATGCCCTCCCTAGTACCTTCATAAGGATGTGAAGCTCATTCAGGAGACCAGAGCCCACAGTCACCTCAAAAAGGCCACACCCCTCAGCAGCACTAGATCTGGGAGACACATTCAAACTACAACCATTATAAAAGCCATCCAAGGTGACCTTCAGGCTATAAGCAATCCCTATGAAAACCCCAATGTCAGTTTTGGTTTAGTTTGGTTTTTGGCAGCCTAGGGACTGAACCCAGAATGTTGCCCATGTGGAGAAATGCTTAGCACAGAGCCACCGCTCCAGTCTTCCCAATGACAGGTTTTGTAAAACATGAAAAAGCTATCCTGAAGTTGACGCTGAATCTCACAGAAGCCAAAGGAATCTTGACAAAGACTAAAGCTGGCGGACTCACAGTTTCTGGTCTTAAAACTTCCTCCAAAGCTACAGTCACCAACTGTGGTGATTTGAATATGCTTGGCCCAGGGAATGGCACTACTAGGAGGTGTGGCCTTGTTGGAGTAAGTGTGGCCTTGTTAGAGGAAGTGTGTCACTGTGCGGTGGGCTTTGAGACCCTCCTCCTAGCTGCCTGGAAGGCAGGCTTCTGACTGCCTTTGGATCAAGACAGAGAACTCTCAGCTCCTCCTGTACCACAACTGCCTGGATGCTGCCATGCTCCACCTTGGTGAAAATGACTGAACCTCTGAACCTGTAAGCCAGCCCCAATTAAATGTTGTTCTTATAAGAGTTGCCTTGGTCATAGTGTCTCCTGACAGCAATAAACCCACACTAAGATACCAATATTATGTCTCTGGCATAAGGACAGATATATGCACCCAGTGTGGTGCTGCATTATCTGTAAGATCCTGGAACCAGCTCTGGAAAGTCCAAGTGAGGATTTCTTAAACCACACAAGACCCCATCTCCAAAACAAAGCAAAAGCTAAAACAGAAAGCAACAACAACAGAAAGACAGATCAGTAAGATAGAATACAGTACCAGAAATAAACTATCACATAGATGACCAAATGCTATTTCCTCAAAGCACAGGCTTAATGATACAGGTCCTCACACTCGTGGTGTGTGTGTAAGTAATATAAACTTATATAAATATGGTATATATATAGCCATTTATATATTATATACTGTGTTATATGTAATATATTTATATATACTGTGTAAATATATACCGTGTATATATATTATACTGTGTAAATATATACCGTGTATATATTATATATATGTGTAATATATATGGGTATATATACATATATATATGTATATATATGTATATATATAATACTGTGTCAATATATGCTGTATTATATATTATAAATATATAATATACCCATGCCTCCTCTCCCATCAGATCTGTGCTCACCTTGTCATCCCAGAGCATCCTGGCTGCATAGCTCACACACATTGCCTCTCACAGGCACCATCCTGAAGCCTCCAAACTGAACCAAAAAGAAGGCAGCCTCAGCTCTCTGACCGTGGGTGTGATGCCTACTGCCTTGTCTCCCCCCTCCATGGTGGGCTGCATTCTCAAGACTAATCCCGAATACACCCTTTCTCTGTTGAGTTACTTCCGTCAGGTTGTCATAGCAACATGAGAGTCAGTATCACGCTCGGTACCCAGAACGCAGGAGAAAATGCAGCACTTTCTCAGACTTAACAACGGAACAACCTGACTCAAAACTGAGCTGAGAACACGACAGACAGGAGTGAGGGACTGAGGAGTTGATAGCATTAGTAGAAATGGAGGTTCAGCTTGGGGATACGGGAGCTCTGGAGGTAGATGGCGGGTGGTAGCCGACAGCACTGACCTGAAAACGGGACAGACAGATAGGCAGAAGGATAGACAAGTCATCTGCCAATGCCAAGGATGCTATCAAGGAGCCAGTCTTTGGACTCACTTGGAGACTCTGCTGGCCCCTGAGGTGTCAAGTATCGTCTTCCAAAGCCTTGGTAAGGACAGAACCACAACGCACTGCCTGAGCTGCCGCAGTGGGACCAGGTCCATCCTGCTGGATCCCACCTCAGCTGCCCACATAGGGAAGCAGGCATTGTGGTTTGAATGTGCCATGTCCCTGACAGGCTCCTGGGTGGAAGGCATGGTTCCTACATGGTGTTGCTCCTGAGAGGTGACAAATCATGAAGGGACTTCTTCTTTATTGGGTTAATCCAAGAATGGGTGGGAAGAAGGTTTGCTGAAGGCCTGTCTCTGAAGGCTGTCCTGTCCCCCATCCCTTGCTCTCACTCCTATGGGATGAGCAGTTTTTCTTGGCCACACCCTTGAGGGTCATATCCTCACCACAGGCCATAAGTAGTGGAGCAGGCACATACAGGCCATGAGTCAAAACGATGCTTTCCTCCCCTAAGCTGTTTTAACAGGCAATGGGCCACAGTGACAAAAAGCTATCATCATAGATAAGCCCTGCAGACAATGACACTGACATTTCAGTGCTGACAGGACAGCCAAGAAAGTGCCTGCATCCTCCATGAGAGAGGAAGAAGAGATGGCCCACAGGCTGGAAGGGAAAGCTAAATCCCCAGATTCAGAATTCACACAGCTCAATGACAAAGCAAACAACTGGATTTTAAAATGGGCACAAGACCCAAGCAGACATTTCTAGGAAGACCCCATATGATCTGCAGTACAAATCTGGTCCAGATCACAGGTCACCGGAGACATAAAATGAAATCCACAACGGGACACACCATGTCACATCTGCTAGGCATGAAGCAACAGGTGGTGGAGAAAAAGGAGGAACCCTTTACACTGCTGGCGGGAATGGAATCTAGGTCAGCCACCAGGGGAAACATGGTGAAGGAGAGAGAGAGAGAGAGAGAGAGAGAGAGAGAGAGGACAGGGAGACAGGGAGACAGAGAGAGAGAGAGACAGACAGGGAGGGAGAGAGCGAGATAGAGACAGAGACATAGAGACAGGCAGGGAGAGAGGGAGGAAGGGAGAGAGAGTGACAGAGACAGAGAGAGGGAGAAAAGAGATAGACAGGGAGGGAGGGAGAGAGAGAGAAAGAGAGACAGTGAGGGAGCGATAGACAGGGAATGAGGGAAGAGAGAGAAAGAGACAGATAGACAGACAGAGATAGAGAGAGGGAGAGAAAGAGCCAGACAGAGAAGGAGAGAGAGACAGAGATGGACAGAAACAGAAAAGGAGAAACAGATAGACAGGGAGGGAAGGAGAGACAGAGAAAAACAGAGACAGAGGGAGAGAAATAGACAGGGACGGAGGGTCAGAGAGAGAGACAGACAGGGAGGGAGGAAGAGAGAGACAGAGAGAGAGGCAGACAAGAGGGGAGGAAAAGGAAAGAAGGAAAGGAAAGGAAAGGAAAGGAAAGGAAAGGAAAGAAAGGAAAGGAAAGGAAAGGAAAGGAAAGGAAAAAGAAAAAGAATCAAATAAAACCACTATGATCAACAGCAGTGAAAGGAACTAAGGTTAGGCTGTGGAAGACACATCCATACCCCAGCTTTACTGCAGCACTGCTCACAGCAGCCAACCACAGAGGCCCTGTGGGTGTTCACAGACATGGGAAAGAGAAGATGCTGTACACACAAAGCAACACTGACCACAGAGGAACTCCTGTCCCGTGCCAATAGAGTGGCCTGGTAGACACTGCGCTAAGTGAAACAAGCTGCACAGAATAGACATCACGTGACCTCACTCACAGGTTGCCCCTAACAACCTGTAGATGCAGAGCACAAGAGTGGGGCTCTGGCTGGTGGAGAAGTAGGGAAACATTAATCCAAGGCCAAGAGCTCTAGGATGGCAGATGGAAGTCTGCCATCTTAGTGTGTAGAGGGTGGGTGACCACGGTAGGCAATCTATACTCCCTGCGGACTGCTCAGAGAGGCTAGTATGTGTGGATGAGTGGTGGAGAACCTGTCTGGTATGTGTGAGGCCCTAGGTTCTATCCCAAGTTTATCAAAGTTAAACAAACACACACACATACACACACACACACGCACCACACTGCTCAGAGAGTATCTTTTAAGTGTAAGTGGTGTTACACAGAATATCAGCCTAGGAAGCCATTGCATCACACACTTTAAATATTCATATTTGAATATTTGAATATTCATAAGTCCCTGAAGACTCCAGGTTCCTACAGCTAGCTCACCCGAGCCCTAAGTCTGGATGCCCTAGCAAGTTGGCTGGTTGTCGGATCTGGTGTGTCTGGGAGGAAGGGAATGTCTGTGGGCAGCTCGGCTAGCACCATGCACATAATATTTATCCACGGGTTGCCAGGAGAGAGAGAGAGATAAGCATTCGGTATTTTTCCACAGAGGGGGTCTTGTCTCCTGGGATCAAAGTTAAACAGAAACTCGGGTTAACTGAAGCGTCCTAAGGAACAGCCGCAGTTTGGAGTCTCTCATCTGATTAAGGAGCCAGATGTAAGCCAAGGCAAGAACGTCGGGGAGCTCACGAGGTCCTCAACGGAGGGAGCATCTGTGGCCCATGTGGACAGAGCAAGACCACAGCAGAGCCCCCCACAGCACCCCCTCAACAGCTCTTCAAACACTCCATGACCTACCAGCATGGTCCACAAGATTCAGAGGTTCAATTACACTCTGTGACTCTTGGTTGCACCAAGTACGCAGCAGACGCAGGGTTGGGGGGCTCCACAGACCTTACTTTCTCCCAAGAGCCTTCAGGCTCCCTGGGAACTTGTGCCTGCCTCTGTTGTTATACATGGGGTAGGCAAGGCTCTGAGACATGGACATGTGAGATTAAGGCCCAATGGCCGAGTCTATGCAGCCCCTTGTCCCAAGCTGTTATCCTCAGGTCCCACTGAGATACCTAAAGGACTTCCTGCAGCCTGCAGCAGGCCTAGTGATAATGGTTGGTAGCTCTACTCACACACAGTAGAAGGAGGTCAGTACTAGTGAGATCAGAGTCGAGGATCGTGAGTTCGATACACCTCTACCCCTAGAACATTGCTCACTCTCTGCCCCCATATACCTAAGGAGCAGGTCCATATACATAAGGCCCAGCTAGCTGCATACTGACTTAGCACGCATGTCAGGGACGTAGCCATGTCAGGGAGTTCCCCATGGTGTGACCCTCTATCTCCCAACTCTCACCTCACATACCGACTGAATGCTGTCATGTTTTCCCTGACAATTTCCTGGCACCAGGCACTTACCTCATGGTCTCCCTCAGGGGTCAGAAGAAAAGACATGGGTGAGTTGCTACAAGCTCTGCTAGACAGACAAATACAGAGGCCTCGGGGTACTCAGGCAGGGCCAGGTGAAGTGTGCAGATGTCTAGGCGCAGGCCTGCGGCATCAGGTATAGATAGGTATTCGGTATTTTTCCATAGAAGAGTCTTGTCTCTTCAGATCGAAGTTAAACAGAAACTCGAGTTAACTAAAGCCAGATATGTAAACCCAGGCGTTGCAAGGTTAGGGGTTTAGGGTGACTGCAGAACTTCAGTCAGACCACACCCCACTGGTCTGGGGTTGGAGAATTGGGGCAGGACCCACATTATAGTGGGAAGGCCTCACTGTGGTTCTGGTCAGAGCCTGAGGAGGAAGAGTTCCCTGTCAGGGTCTCACTGTTCCCAGTTCCCAAGCTTCCTGATGTGATCCAGGACCCTCCATGTCCCCAAATAGTCATGGGGCTAAGAACTGACCCCAACATCCTCCACTCTAAAACCTCATAGCTGCCACTAAGGGGTTAGGCGACACTGTGGGAGAGGGGGGTCCTTTTGCCCTTCCCCATACTGAGATAGGAGTTGTCAACCGGCCACAGAGGCCCAGCAGGAGTTAGGCTCACCCTGAGTGGATGAACCTAGGAAAGGAAGGACGAGAGGTCTCCTGCTCCTACCAGAGTTTCCACGGAACCTTGCCTGGAAAGGGGCCTTAGTTCAATGAGGTGTGACACTCAGCTGTGGCCTGCACGTACATGGGCTACGAGTGCTGATGGGCCAGTCCCCCAGGACCTTGCTGGGAATATAGCCCATGTATCCAGATGTTCAACCACTGGCTAACCAGGTAGCCTATTAATGATAGTAGCTCATGAAGCTCTTCCGTATGGACCGTGTGTGTCAGCCCTGCACCCCATGTAGCTAAGCCTTCACTCAAAGGGGCTTTAGGCCTTCCTTCCAGCACCTATGGCCTTCATAGCGTCTGGCTGCCCCTGCAACAGACACATGACTAGGCCCTCCTAACCCTGGATAGCAGCCCTCTTGATTACCCATCATCCTGCACGGCCTAAACAGAGGATGTGGTAGGTTGGTTGTCTTCCTGTCAAGACACCTCCCTGTGGAGCTGACCCTGCAAGGCGGGCTCTGCCAGCTGTGGCCAGGTGCGGGCCTCCACTGGGAGGGAGCCTGAACCATTCCACATTCCTCTATTCCAAGGATGGAATGTGTGTGGGACTCTACGTGACACCAGCTGCGTCAAATCCGAGCCTATAACCTTGCGGTAGCGCCACCCTCTCAGGCCCAGCTGTGGCCCCTAATGCAGCCATGAGTGATCCCTGGGCTTCTGCCCAGCCCAGGCCCTTCCTGAAGCATCCATTTCGCCTGCCTGTGGCTCGTACCGCACCCTTGCCCTGTATGTATCTTCTCAGTCAGAGATCTGTTCACTCTCTGGTCCTCCTGCTCACCTGTCCCTCCATTCCAGCCCCTCATGTGCTTCTTTCCTGAGATCTATCTGGTACTTGACCCTGCCTTACCTGTAGCCCCTCTCTTGCTGTATCCTAGGACTATGCAGGCTCTGGACCTCTGATGAGCATTCCAGCCAGCAACTTGCCAAGAACCATCTGAGTTCATCCAACAAGATGATTCCCTGCAGAAGTCCGGGGAACCCACATGGCTGTATGCCTTCACAGCTGAAATTACTACAGCAGACACCCCTTGGAGTCCAGCATAGTCTCCCAACTCCAGGGCCCACCGACTAAAGTCAACACCATTTCCCCACGTGCAGAAGACACACACCATGTCCTACAGGCTGGCCAACGTCTCCCAACACAAAAGTATCTAAGGCCCCAACCCATCCATCTATCACCTAGCCAGAGGCTATGTACTCCAAAGCTTTCAGGTCTTGGCTGGGCAGAAGAAAGTGGGTTGTGTAGGAGGCTGGGGCCTATGACCCTGAGTGCCTGGCACCTCTGAGACCTTTGCCCAAGCTGGCTAGGGATACAAAGAGAACATTAAACAATGTGGCTCTGAGACTAGGAACAAGGAGGAAGCAGCCATGTTTGGTAGGAATCAAAGCTCCTCCCTTGGATGTGTCAAATTATCGCTTTGTTTCTCGATTTCCAGTCTGTGACTGTGGAAGCACCCAGCTGACTCAGAACCAGGACACCTCAACACTCAGAGAGCACCTGGGGCAGGTGACGACCTGTCATGCCTGCTACAGAAATAGAACCTGTGGTCATAGCCACGCCCAGACTCTAGCCTCCTCCCTGCACTGAACACCATACCCCAGCACCTCTCTAGTGCCATCGGCAGACTCAATGAAGCAGGGGTGGAGATCCAGTGCCGGGTTCTCATCAGCCCTTGCCAAGCTCTCTTGACAAAAGGCAGAAAGGAAAGGGGCGGATGGTAGCCACTCGGTTACCTGCAGCTGGCCCAATGAACACACAGTACCCATCCTCTGAGAAGGGAGTGAGGCACAGACGACAGGCAGCCTGCCCCCGGCTAGGGAGTTCCAACACTCGTCCTTCCAGGGCCTCACAGAACTGCCGGCAGGGTGGCAAGGCAGGTGGTGGGCCCGGGCCACAGGAGGGAGCCAGCAGCAGACAGAAGAACCAGGCAAGGAAGGGGTGGCAGTTTGTATGGAGGAGGTGCCCCCAAGCCTGTGCGGTGGCCTCTACCTCCGCGCTGTCTGTATGGTGAAGATGATTAGGCAACCAAAAGTGTCCGATACCTAAGCGGCTGCAGATGGCCAAAGTGGGTGGCAGGGGCAGGCAGCGGCTGGTAGAGGTCAGAGAGCCATTTCCCACCTGTGCAGAGTTATTAGAAAGCTCAGGCCCGGAAGAGGAAGCCACGTGGGAAACCCAAGCACCAGGGAACCCAGGTAAAGCGGCTACTTGAGAGAGTTGGGCTGAAGGGTCAGAGGAAGGAACAGAGAGTAAACTGTGCACACTCAGAGAAGCCGTCACCAGAGGACCGTCACCAAGGGAAGAAGAGGTACATGCCCATGGATATCAACGTGGACATCAGAGTGTCTGTGCTGCCGGCTGGACCTGGCTGCCATAGGCAAGAATCCTTTCCTCTCCAGATGCTGGGGCTGCCTGGGAGGCTCTTGGTCCCCCATGGGGGAGCCCTGATCCACGTAGAAGAGGGAAATGCTCTACCTGGGGATGCTGGTGATACTGAGGGTCTTCCCAGTGGTTCCTGGAGGCTGCTCTGGAAGGAGGCGGCTGGGTGGGCACAGCCTCAGTTGTCTGAGCGTCTGGAAAACTTGGAGTGCCACTGCTTAGCCAGAGAGTGGTCTTACTCCCCTGGGGAGCACTGGAGAGGTCGGCAGGAGTAGGGAGGACTGTAGGGATTGAGGAATCTGAAGCCTCAATCCCAGCAGAGTGCTCATTCGTTGAGTCCTCATCCCACAGATGGACAAAGCTCCGAATGCCCTGAGCCACATTCAGAATCTTGGCTCCTACGCCGGCAACATTCTCCTCCTTCATGTCTGGGCTCGCAGCAGGGGCCACCAGGGAAATGGGGACAGCAGGGGTTGCAGGGCTGCTGCCCTGGCTGGCTTCCCGATCCTCCTCCGGGGGCAGCTTGGGGCTGGCAGGAGTTGTCTGTCGTCCTGTGAGGCCATCCTGGGGGACCACGTGCGTAGTGGGGTTCTCTGTGGACTGCACAGGTGAACTGATCTGGGGTTGCGAGACCGGGCCTTCCAAGGAATCAGGGGTCTTGGCAGACCAGAGCCACACCAGAGGATTCAGGGGACTCAGGGAATTCCCATCAGCGTTGGCAGGCACAAGGCAGCAGGCAAGCAGCAGCAGCAGGCAGAGGCGTCTGCTGGGGTCGAGAGCCATCAGGGCAGTGCAAGCCTCTGAGCTGGGGCGGCTCCTGTGGTCCTGGAGGTGGGGCCTGCCAGGTCCCCACCCTCCCCCATTCCTGGTTCCCAGTCTCCTTCCCTCCACTTCCCTCTGGCAGAAGGGAAGGAACCCAGCCTGAGAATCAAGGTGACCCACCAAGCGGTATCTTCAAATTCCATTTAACTCCTTCCTTTCTGCACCTCCAGGAGCCGACAGAGCAGAAAGGTGGGTAAGAGACACCCAGTGGAACTCCAGCTGGTGCAGCTTAGAGCTGCTGAGCCTCTGCTGAGAGTGGATGTGGGTGTGGGGGCCTGGTCAGGGTCCTTGGGGACATGGAAGCCACACCCTAGCTCCTACTGCCTCCATTGGAGAACACCCGGAAGTCCTGGCTGCTGGCCACCATTCTATGATGAAACCAAGTTTGAAAAATGCTCCGCTTGCTGCTCCAATTCTTGTGTTACAATTGTTGATTCAGAGAAAGGGTTGGTGTCCGTTCCTTCCCCCCTCCCCTTCCCTCCTCCCCTCACAGCCCTCCTACCTGCTCAAAACCTAAAGCCATCAACTTGATCTGTCCCTTAGATCCCCAAGAGCTCACTAGTTCTCCCCGTGGGCCTCGGTGGACACATTACTTCTTTCTCTGGTTTGTTCTTAAATCCTCTCATATAATCCGCCTATAGTACTCTCTCTGCAGAAGAATGCTCTGTAAACTGTGTTTCCCGGTCCCGCAAGTGTTTCCAAACTAATTCCTGTAAACAGGTTGCTTCAAAGTAACAGCCTGTTGCAGTAGGTTGGGCTTCAAGATGAAGGTAAAGGAAACCGTGTGGGATGGACCCAAAGAATACACCCTCAACCCCAGGCTTCTGCCTCCTGTCTTATGGATTCCAGCTGCGTGCAGAGGGCATGGCATTGCTTAGCAGACTGTGTCCCAGGAGCAGACAGCTAGGACACTGCTGTTACTCTTGCGTTTGCTTCCCTAGGTCTGTCTGCAGTTGGATGTTCCCCCATGCTGTTCCTTTTAGGTCCTTCACACAGCTTCAGGTAAAATCTCACCCTATCTATAATAAACCAGGGGCTATAAGTGGCTTCTCCATCCTGCAGCCTACTCTGGGTACCTGTCAACCTCCACCCTGACCCCATGAGGTCAGGTAGGCGTCTGTAGGCAGCCGTGGTTATGACCAGCACCTGACAATGTAAGCAGCTGGCTTCCAGAGTGGCCAGCTCAGGAACTGGTAAACTGTAGGCAGCCGTGGTTATGACCAGCACCTGACAATGTAAGCAGCTGGCCAGCAAACAAGTCCTTTGAGCATGCGTCGGCCTCGTGCCCCTTCTGAGTGGGCTTATGCTAATAAGGTGTTGGCAGCTTAACCTATCCTGGGAGGACACATCACCCAGCCCGCCTAGGGCAGTTATATAAGCAGCTCCTTTCTGCTGCTTGGGGTCCAGGCCTTTCCCTTCCCTTCCTGGTCCAGGTCCCCCGTCCAGTTCCCCATTCCTATGTCAAGAGCCGTTCCTGGATTAAAGCCAACTGAGAAGGATCCTACCGTGTCGCGTCTTACTTGCGGGTCAAGGCGGACGCGACATATGGTGGCCCGTACGGGGAAACTGAGGACTTCACCTTCGTTGGATTCAGAACTCAGCAGCTAGGAACGGCGGTACAGGTATATTTATTGCCACAGAAAGTGCCCAGTGGATAGGGCCGTCACAAGGTCCGCGGTGAAGCGGAGTCACAGAAAGTGCCCAGTGAGTAGGGCCGTCACAAGGTCCGCGGTAAAAGCGGCGTCACAGAAAGTGCCCAGTGAGTAGGGCCGTCACAAGGTCCGCGGTTAAAGCGGCGTCACAGAAAGTGCCCAGTGAGTAGGGCCGTCACAAGGTCCGCGGTAAAGCGGCGTCACAGAAAGTGCCCAGTGAGTAGGGCCGTCACAAGGTCCGCGGTTAAAGCGGCGTCATAAGGTCCGTGGTCATAGGTCCATGGTAAAGTGGCAATTGAATCATGAGAGACCTTAGAAGTATCATGTTAATGTTTGCTTTTTGTGTTTGTGTTTGTTTGGTGTGGGTCTGTCTTGGTGCCGTAATTGTGTTTTCTCTGGGGTATTGGCAAGCATCAAATCAGGAAAGTGAAACCATGGGGAACTCACCATTGTGCCCCCTGAGAAGTGCCTTAATCACGAGAGACATTAGAAGTATCATGTTTGTGTTTGTTGTAGACCAGGTGTGGGTCGGTCTGGGTGTCGTAATTATGTTTTTCCTAGTATGTAGTCTTTGTTTCTGTTTAAATTGTCATTGTCCAAGACATAAGTGTAAAAAAAATAATAAAGGACGAAAAAGGGCCTCCAACATCTATCCTAGCACAAAAGATTTAGAGACAGAGAGTTCCTCCAGCTCCGATAGCTCAGTTGAGGAGGAAGGAGGGAACTTAGGCAAGATGGAGGAGGAAGAAAAGTTAGAAAAGATGGAGGAGGATCAAGAGAACCTATCAGTTGAAAGGGAGTCTGTGACCCTCCCTAGGCGGAGGAAAGGCAAACATGGGGCGGAGAAGCTTAAACCACCTGCTTGGGAGACGCCCACAGCTCCGCCCCTAGGCCCGCCTCCATATGCGGAGGTTCCTCGGGCCGGTCCACCCCCAGGGACTCCAGGGACTCAATCGTTCTGCCCCGAGACTTGGAAGGAAGCGCGTATGGCCTTCCCAGTTTTTGAAGATCCAAATCAACAAAGATATCATGAGCACTTGGATATCAAAATGTTAAAAAATCTTGCAGAATCAGTCAGGGCTTACGGCGTTAATGCTTCCTACACGCAATCCTTGATAGAAAGGATAGCGACACAGGCCATGACACCATCTGATTGGATGAGTACTGTGAAAGCCTGCTTAACTATGGGGCAATATCTTGACTGGAAATCTATTTACAGTGATCATGCTCAAAGACAGGCTCAAGCCAATGCCGCCGCAGGACAGCCCTTATGGAACCTGGATATGTTTCTAGGTCAGGGACAATGGGCAGGTAACCAGACAGCATATCCGCCAGCGGTGTACGACCAAATTAATGCCATGGCTGTTAGAGCCTGGAAAGCTCTACCCAATAGGGGAGAAGTTTCTGGCAATTTAACAAAATCCTCCAGGGTCCTAATGAGCCTTTCTCCGACTACGTGGCTCGCATGATGGAAGCCGCAGGGAGAATATTTGGCGATCCTGATATAGCCATGCCATTGATAGAGCAATTGGTGTTTGAACAGTGCACCAAAGAGTGCAGGATGGCCATCACCCCTGGAAAGCAAAGGGCTTGCAGGCTTGGATGAAGGCTTGTAGGGAGATTGGTGGACCATTGTCCAACTCTGGCTTGGCAGCTGCAGTTATGCAGTTGTCTAAGGGTAAAGGCAGGACCCCTGCTGCAGGGGCTTGCTTCAACTGCAGCCGCCAGGGACACTTTAGGAGTCAGTGCCCCCAAAGAGACAGGGAAAGGCAAAGAGACAGGGAAAGACAAAGGAATACCCCTCGTCTGAGGCCGCCAGGAATATGCCCAAAATGTCACAAGGGTAATCATTGGGCCAGTGAATGCAGATCGACAAGGAACCCTGAGGGCCAAACGCTGCCTTCTGGTTATGGTAGTACGCAGTCAAAAAACGTGCAGCGGGGCCCACGCTTCCAGGGCCCTTAAATATATGGAGCAGTAGAGGGGCAGAGTCAGCCCAACCTACACCGCCCGAGCCTTGGAGAGCCACTCCGGGTTTGGCAGGGTTGGAGCCTCGGAGAGCCACCACGGGCTCAGCAGGGCTGGATCTGCGCTGCACCACCAGACTCGTATTAACACCCCAAATGGGTGTGCAACCTATTGAGACTGACTTCCAGGGCCCACTGCCTCCCGACACAGTGGGTCTACTGATAGGACGCTCTTCTTCCACCCTAAAAGGTCTCATGGTACATCCTGGTGTTATAGATGCCGATTTTGAGGGTGCAGTTAAGATCCTTGCCTCCTCTCCGCAGGGTATCGTGGCCATTTCACCAGGAGACAGAATTGCTCAAATAGTAATGCTACCCAGCTTACATAATGTGTTCCCAGTAAAAATGTAATAAGGGGAAATAAAGGCCTCGGATCCTCAGGGACTGAAGCCGCCTTCTTATCTTTAGATTTGGACCAAAGACCTATAATAGAATTGGAAATTAACGGCAGAAAAATATTGGGCCTATTAGACACAGGAGCTGACCGTAGCATTATAGCCCAAAAAGACTGGCCTAAAAACTGGCCTATTCAAGCATCAACCCAACCCTACAAGGGCTCGGGTATGCAAAAATCGCCCGATTTTAAGCGCAGGTACATTATTTTGGAAAGACAAGGAAGGAAATGAAGGCACCTTCCAACCTTATGTGTTATCTTTACCTATTAGCCTTTGGGGCAGAGACCTGTAAAAGCCATGAAATTGAGATTGACAAACACACATTATTCACAGAGGCAACAAACATGATGACAGACATGGGATGGCATCCATCTCATGGCACTGGATATCTCCAAGAGAGAAGGGAACCAGTGCAACTGCAGTCTAAAGGGCTGCGCATGGGACTGGGTTTTTCCTAGTGGCCACTGGACCTAGCATACCCATTGTCTGGAAGACTGAGGAGCCAGTGTGGGTTCCCCAGTGGCCTTTTCCTCAGAAAAGTTGCTAGCCGCTAGACAACTAGTTAAAGAACAATTAGAGTTGGGACATATTAAACCTTCTATCTCTCCCTGGAACACTCCCATATTTGTTATAAAAAGAAATCAGGGAATTGGAGACTGCTACATGACCTGCGAGCCATAAACCGTCAGATGCAGGTCATGGGGCCGGTTCAAAGAGGATTGCCTCTACTATCTACTCTACCTCGTGATTGGCCTATTATTGTCATTGACATTAAAGATTGTTTCTTTTCTATTCCACTTAGTGAAAAGGATAGTGAGAGATTTGCCTTTACAGTTCCATCCATTAATCATGAGGAACCTGACCAGCGTTACCAATGGGCAGTACTGCCTCAAGGCATGGCCAATAGTCCCACCATGTGTCAATTATATGTGCAGAGGCCTTAGCCCCTGTCAGGAAAAAATTTCCCCAGGTTCATTGTCTTCATTACATGGATGACATTTGATAGCAGCAAAAACTGAACCTTTGTTGGACCGTGTCTATGCAGAGTTGATCAAGCATTTAGACAAAAGACAGCTGATAATAGCTCCAGAAAAGGTTCAGCGAAGCAAGGTAATGAAATACCTTGGGGCAAAAATAAGTATCAAGGACATAGTACCTCAAAAATTTGAATTACGTAAGAACCACCTTACAACCCTAAATGATTTTCAAAAATTGCTAGGGGACATTAATTGGATACGTCCTTATCTACATCTGTCTAACCAGGAATTAAAACCTTTGTATGAGATATTGATGGGTGATTCAGCTCTTGACTCACCCGTCTCCTGACTCCGGAAGGCAGAGCTGCACTGAGAAGGTAGAAAAGAGCTTGAGGGAAGCTTCCTAGGAAGACTAAAACCGGAGCTACCCATAATCCTATGTGTCCTTGCCACACGTAATCAACCTACAGGGGTTTTGTGGCAGGATGAGCACTCTTGTGGGTCCATCCAAAAATATCTCCAAGCAAATCCATTGAACATTATCCACCACAGTAGCTCGTCTGGCCCAGGAGGGCATTCGCCTATGTGTGCAGCACTTTGGACGAACGCCTGAAACACTCATAACACCCTACTCTGCTTACCAGGTGAAGGTCTTATGTGGTACAATAGATGATTGGGCCATTTTGACCTGTAGTTTTGATGGCATTATAGATAATCATTACCCAAACATCCTTTATTATCCTTTTTCAAGGAGCATCCTGTAGTTTTCCCTTCTGTCACCTCTCATAGCCCTTGAAAAATGTACCTAATATTTTCACTGATGGCTCCAAAAATGGCTGTGGAGCATACCTAGTAGGGAACTCTCAGCCTGTACTGTGCCAATTCCAGCCTGGTTCACCTCAGGTTGTTGAATTGCGGATAGTTTTGGAAGTTTTCAAAGCGTTGTCATTTTGCTTTTAACTTACTCTCCGATTCTGCATATGTAGTGAACAGTGTCAGAGTCCTAGAGGTCGCAGGACCCATCAGAGCCAGTAGCACAGTGTGCGCCCTCTTTAAAGATTTACAAAACGTAATTAGACAGCGCACCAACAAATTCTTTATCCAGCACATTAGAGCTCACACAGGATTACCAGGACCCTTGAGTGCTGGAAATGACACGGTAGACCTATGGGCTAAGAAGGAATGCATCTTCCTGAGCACTGCTTGGGATCGTGCAACACAGTTCCATCAGTTGTTTCATGTAAATTCTAAGGCATTGCAGCAGAGATTCAATCTGCCGAGGGCTGCAGCACGCCAAATTGTGCTCGATTGTCCCCAATGCATTATACACTTACATCCATCGCATGTGGGCATCAACCCTCGAGGCATTTCACCCTCAGGGTTTGGCAAATGGATGTCACTCACTTTACAGAGTTTGGAAATTAAAATATATTCATGTCTCTGTGGACACTTGTTCAGGTATCATCCATGCTACTCCCCTCACTGGGGAAAGAACTACCAATGTAACTACTCATTGCTTGGAAGCATGGGCAGCTTGGGGAAAACCCCAAATGCTTAAGACGGACAATGGCCCAGCCTACACGGCACAGGCCTTTTCTTCCTTTTGCCAACGCATGGAAGTCTCACTCACTCATGGACTGCCCTACAACCCCAGGGGCAGGGCATTGTAGAACGAGCACACCGCACGCTCAAAGAATGCCTTCAAAAACAAAAAGAGGGAATAGGCCACGGCCTTACCCCCAAGCATAGACTATCCTTAGCACTATTTACCTTAAATTTCCTAAACTTGGATGCTCAGGGTCAGTCTGCTGCTGACAGGCATCATAATCACCTACGCCTCCGCCAGAGAAAGTAAAATGGAAAGATTATTATAACAAACATATGGCGAGGGCCCGATCCCGTGCTCTTAAGGGCACGAGGTTCTGTTTGTGTCTTTCCAGAAGACCAAGAAAACCCCATCTGGGTACCCGAGAGATTGACTCGGAAGATCTCCAGCCCGGCAGTCCCAGACGGAGAAAAGGATGATGAGGGCATAGATTCTGTTTTTGACCCTACTACTGCTATGGATACCGGGTGACTTTATACCTTTGTGGGCCGTCACACGCACCTGGCCAGTGCCTATGCCGGTCCATTTAATCCCCGTCCTTCCTACCTTTTCTTACCTTTTGTGTTTGTATGCTTTGCAAAAATCAAAACTCTGCGCTTTGTATTAGCCAATGTATCTGCTTGGTTGGATCCCCTTGCAGATAGTAAAGTTGACGCAGAGGTTTTGAGAAACGTGCTTGTTCAGGTAAGTTTGGGATCGTCACAAGGTTCGGGGGACGCCTCGAACCGGACTGATGACTCCTAAACATCACCATGCTATTTATGATTTACAATGCCACCATATCTTTGCCAAAGAACTCTACTAAATGCAGAGTGCTGGAAAGGCAGGAATAACACTGCCTTTATTGTCAGACTACCTACCTCTGTACCGGTAACGGTGGAGGTTGACCTTAATACCTGTTTTAGATATAAACCTATTCAGCTTTCTTGCGTCTCCTCTCTCAGGACTGTATATTATTTCTTTGGTATATAACTCTTCTCAGTCTCTCAATCAGAGTCGTCTCCTGTCTGAGTACCTGAAAGGAAACCGGTCGAAAGAAGACGAGTACCTATCCAGGAGGCTCCTATTGCAGATCGCTACCCTGAATGGCACCCGCCTGGATCCCTCTACTTTGGAGGGGCTCACCACTTGGGTCAAGGTTGCCCTCAATTTTCTTTAAAGAATGAGCGGGAGTATTTATCTGGGGAGCTGTTGTTCTCCTAGGATGTGGTTTCTGCCTTTGGTTTCTGTGTCATTGTGACCATGACCATGCAGGACATAAGGTTGTTGTTTACAGGCGCTGACTGCCATGAAGGAAGGCACTCCCCCAGGTATTTGGCTGCCTCCCTTAGGGAGGCATAGTAGGGAGCCTTCTGGACCGGTAATGGCCATTCAGGCATAATCCCTAGATCCTGACCATCTTGACCATTGCCAAAGGTGTACACTCATGAGGCTCCTACAGCATCACCTCAATGTTTCTGAAGCGGGGAGTACGAGGAGCGCCTCGACTAGAGATGTTCTCAATCCTGAATAGATTCTCTGAAAGCATGTCCGAGTGCATAGAGGTTTTGTGCCAAATGTACCTCTCCCTGAAAAAAGGCACGAAGGCGGTATGGCAGAAATAAAAACTTTCCCATCACAATGCCTTCACTTTGCACAAGGGCTCGGACCTCTGTTTTCACCGCTGACTTGCTGCGCTAGCGGCGACTTTATAGGTGTGCTTTATCGCCTCACGCCAACCACCTAATGAATGAGTTCAAGCATGCTTGGGTGTGGGATACCTAAGGTCTGAAGGGTCCAGAGGTAACCTAATTCAAATTTAATAAATAAATAAGGGGGAGATGTAGGCAGCGTGGTTATGACCAGCACCTGACAATGTAAGCAGCTGGCTTCCAGAGTGGCCAGCTCAGGAACTGGTAAACTGTAGGCAGCCGTGGTTATGACCAGCACCTGACAATGTAAGCAGCTGGCCAGCAAACAAGTCCTTTGAGCATGCGTCGGCCTCGTGCCCTTCTGAGTGGGCTTATGCTAATAAGGTGTTGGCAGCTTAACCTATCCTGGGAGGACACATCACCCAGCCCGCCTAGGGCAGTTATTAAGCAGCTCCTTTCTGCTGCTTGGGGTCCAGGCCTTTCCCTTCCCTTCCTGGTCCAGGTCCCCCGTCCAGTTCCCCATTCCTATGTCAAGAGCCGTTCCTGGATTAAAGCCAACTGAGAAGGATCCTACCGTGTCGCGTCTTACTTGCGGGTCAAGGCGGACGCGACAGGCGTCTACATCCTTTCCTTCACAGATGTAGCTGGATGGTCACCTGGGCTGTCCTCCTGTGCTGACTCCGCCACATGTCTTAGCCCCTCCACGGTCCTTTGGTTACTTAGAGAGGTCCTGGGTGTAGCGGGTTTTTGAATTTCGAAGACTTTCTGTATCTAATCAAAGTCAACGTCCTCGAAAATGAAGCCAAGGAGACGGAAACCCTGTAATCACCCACGTTCTGTGGTCCTACATCCAAGACCCCACAGGGCACAGCTCTCTGTCTCACCTTCATTACAACTGAAATTCATAAAATGGTCCCCAGAGGCACCCAATGACGTAAATACTTTGGGGGATGGAGCACTGGAATAGTGAGTTGTTCTCGTTCCCCTTTTCACAAGGCCTGGTGGGAGGAACTTGGCCTCTCTAGGCTGTTACGGGTGCCCCCAGATCTGTCAGAACACTTCCACCCAGAACAGCACTAGAGACATCCCAACCCCGGACCCAGGAAAGGTTGGTATTAGTCCAAGAACTTTGCTCCTCCCCAGCTCTGTATGAAGTCTAAGGCAGTGTGGATCTAGGCCAGCAGAAACAGGTTAGCTACACAGAGGAGGGGCAAGAACCATCTCAATGAAACAAAGTGCCCAGGGGACTGGAGAGGTGGCTCAGTGGTTAAGGGCACTGACTGCTCTTCCAGAGGTCCCGAGTTCAATTCACAGCACTTACATGGCAGCTCACGACTATCTGTAACTCCGGGACCCAACACCCTAGTACAGACATACACGCAGGCAAAACATCAATGCACATAGGAAGGAAGGGAGAGAAGGAGGAAAGAAGGAAGGAAGGAAGGAAGGACAAGAAAATAAGTATTCAATGGCCACCGAGCAGGACGGTGGAAATACTGAGATCAACTAAGGGGAAGCAGCTGCTGCCAAGGCTGGCTACCCTCAGTCCCATTCAGAAGGGCCCAACAGAGGGACAGAGCTCCTGCGCCCATTCCACAGAATGAAGAAATATAGACACAGAGGCCATGGGCCCTGGGTCAAGAGCACTTGACCTTAAGGGTGAAGAAACGGAAGCTGGCAGCCTGCGCATGCCCAAAAACATATTCAGGAATATAAACACGCGTACGCACTCTCATGTAATCAGCATGTACACATGGCTTTACTACCAGGCTCTGCACAATACCCCTTCTACAGCCTCAACCAGCTCTCCCTCCTGGCCCCACTTTCTCCAAGCTGTGGGCAGAGTTACTGCCACCCTCCCCCAAAGCTGTAGTGGCAATGTGATGAAACAGCCCTGAAGGCATGTCCCCAACTGTCCCCACATCAACATGTAAGGGAATCATCAATCAATCTCTGTCTAAAGGGCAGGGCTGTGCCGTTTGGCTCAGAGTCCAGCTGCAAACAGCTGGATACCAAGTCCCTCTCTAAGAGCGAGACAGCTGTAGGCCCACATCTGTGCCTCTTGAGTTCTAAAAGTTAATCCCCACGATGACTGCGTCTGCTTGAGAAATGCCCAGTGAACAGTCTGCTTGAAATTTTCCTAATGTGATGATTTCATGCCTCAGAGTATCTCTGGAAAATCCCAGGACCCAAGTCCAGAACCCTGCCCCCCGACCCCACATCCTGCATGTTTGAGAAGAGGGACACCACTCCATGGCAGGAGGAGGGAGGGAGGAGAGACCCTAAACTCTCCAGGATGTCATATCCTGGTCCCCCTTGCCCCATTCAGATGCTTATTTCCGGGACCCCTTGACTGACAGACTGGCTCTGCACCCGGGGACTCAACATGAAATTCCTGGACAAAACCAAGAGCCAGGGATGAAGGCGATGGAGTGGCCATAGCTCCTATTTCAAGGACCCTATCTATGTAGGAGGACACAGTCCCTGAGTACCCACACCTTACCTAGCACTTACTCTTGCTTAGTCCTCTCCCACCCTGCTGCTCTCACCTCATACCCAGTATCACTTGGGAGCATGGTGGATGGATTCACAGCTCAGGGTCTAAGCTTTGGGTCCCATCTGGAGTCTTACACTACACATACATATATACATGCTCGCACATTCATGGACACATACATTCCCACACTTACATGTATGTTCATGCCCGCTCCGTACACTCAAAGACACATGTTCATGCTCACACATTCACACACCCACACACATGCGCGTGCTCACAGAAGCACTTGCACTAGCAGGGAACGCTAAGGTCCTGACTGACTAGAGGCCATCGTCTCTGTCCCTCCCAGCCCTGTGTAAAGGGTCCCATCGGCCCCTCAATCTGGCATCGCTCTGTGTGGTTGCATGGGTCAGGGTTTCAGACAGGAGGGAGAGAGAGCAGAAGCCGGTGTGAACCAGGAACGGCACCAACCTGCCACTGCTTGGTCAAGGGTGACCTCAGACCCTTTGGAGACAGAGAGCGTGTTGTTCTGCAGGATCTGTGGAGATGCATAGAGACTGCTTGGTCCAGATGATGCCAGCCGCTATGCTGGGGAGAGAATCCAAGGTAAAGAGAAAGAGATCCCTATATCCACAGGAAGGTGGAGAGGGGACACCGTTTACGCCTAAGAACTAAGGACCCGGTGAGATGGAAGAGAGTCCCAGGATACAGTCCGTACCCATCTGACTCAGGTTCAGTCCCTGGCAGGAGCCGGCTGAGTGCCAAACACAGGGGTTGGGCTGGGAGGACTCTGGCCCTGGAGCAAGCATCTAAGTTCTTAAAGAACTGGTCACAAGCTGGGTTCCATCCCACTGTCCCCCCAGGAAGCTCCTGAAGATTCTATCTCCCATGAGCCCTGCCCACCACTCCAGCTCCTAGAGAACAGGAAGGATTGGTCAGAAACAGGGATCAGCACACAGCATCCCCCAGGAACATCAACACCACAGAAGCAGGCGTCCACCACACTCCTGATACCCAGCCCTCGGCCGGAAGCTGCCCTTCTCTTTGGCAGTTTGTGCCAGAACGATTTTCCTAGAAGCCAGTATCCACTGGCAACCCGTGATGCGAGGCCATTAATGCCTGAGGCTTTCTTCAACTGCACTTGAGTCTGTCTGACCTTGGGCTGGCTCTCCTGCTCTGTTGTCCCTGTCACCTTGTGAGGAAGCATGTCACCAGTGCCTGCCTTGTTCAGAGTGGCCCTTGTAGTCTGGCAGGTCTAACCCTCTGGAAGCCAAGGCTCCTGTTGACCGAGATCCCATAGTGTGGAACCTGGAAGTCAAGCCATTCCACAGGCCTGTGGTAGCACACCTACGCAGACCTCTACAGAGCTGTGCACTGTCCAGCTTACCTATGAGTTGACTGAGTAGCCAGTATAACCCAGAGGGGCCCTGAGGTCCCCTGAGGACAAGGACTCAAGGACTGGCACAAGCTGCACCTACAATGGCCGACAATAAGGTCCTCTCTTGGCCCTCAGTGACTAGAGTCACATATGGCTGCCTACACCAGCCAGCAGGGATCAAGACTTTGGTCAGGACAGGCAAGTACCAGCACAACACAGGGAGCGATCACCCAGAAGCCCCTGGGAGGACAAACGAGTTTATCTCAGTTTCAGAATCAAGGTACCAAGACACGAGCCGAGCCGTCCCTCACCCTTGCCTGCCAAGGTCCCTGGGTGTGCCACAGCAAGTTCTTGCCATGCAAGAAGCCACTCCCTCTGCACGACCAGTCCCAGCTCAGCAATGACAGGGACACAAAGATTCTCGGAACTCGGAGAGCTAGCAAATCGGGGAAACTAAAGGCACCATTTCAGCTACGTTTCAATCTGGCAAATGGAACCAGGCTATCCCTGCAACCTGGCTACTTCCGGTTTACAAATGCCCCGCCCTCCTCATGTGCCCTAGAGCATCCCTGTGGTTCAGCCAAGCGCAGGAGTTTACACTCCCAGAAGACACCAAATCTTCTGCAGGCCAGAATCACTTTGGCTTGGGGACTATAACCTCCTCCCATCACCATGGGGACATGGGGCAAGCACCCATCTGGAAGGAGTCTTTAGCTCTGCGTGTACCGTTCCTCTGCAGTCCCTTCCAAAAGTCCCGCCTCTCACTTCAGTGGCAAGACACACCCCTGCCCCAAGCTAGGGTTTGTTCTTTCTTGTTGGCCCGTCTGGTCTGGTTTAGATTCCTGAATAATGCAGTCTTCTATTTTCATTAAAAACTCCAAGACACCCACATACGAGCAGGAACTGGCTCTTAGCAGTCAGTGTGCCTTGTTAAGACAGAAGAGGCTCAGTAAGTCACAGGATGGCTCTGGGAGACAGCTGGGAGCTCGAGGGTCAAAAGTACTTCCACCAATACCAGCTGTCACATCTTGTGTCGAGGCTACCCTGAGACATAGCCTGCGGTATCTCTGGATTTCCTACATCCTCACGGGCCTCTCAGGGCTAACTACCACCTGTCCCAAAGCGGAGTAGGAAAGAACCGTAACGGTGGAGCCAGGAAGTCACCACAGCACACTGCCTGCATTCCATGTGGTTCTCCCCCGTGCCCGCTGGCTGGGGCCAGTGTGCTCCAGATCACTCTCCCAAGACTCAGGTCTACTGTGGACTCTTTCCTTTGGAAACAGAGACCATGTGGGGGCCTGAGAGGGGCCAGTCAGCATGGAACAGTGTCCTGGTCTCACTCATTGACCCAGTCAGACCCTGACAAGTGTCCCCAAGCCTCTGAGGGGCAGAGAGAGGTTGGACATCTGCCATCCCATCTAGAAAAGGTTCACCCACGAAGTACTCAAACACTACTTCTCCAATGTCCAGAGTAATCAGGATCACTGACAGAAGCAAAAGGGGTTGGCCACTCAGGGGAAACCACCAGACTTCCAGGGATGCCTAGCCTTTAGGCACTCCTCCTACCCAAGCAGCCATGGCAAGGACACATGGCCATCTGTCTGGAGATCTTAGCAGAAACTTGAGGAAGGTCAAACAGAAGCAATCAGTTAGCTGGGTTAAGAACTTCACACTCTCCCAGACACATGGGTATCCAAAGATGCCTATGTCTACCAGGTTAAGGGGAGGAAAGAGATTCCCAGTCACCATCACCACCACATGCCACCATGCAGCCCTTCTAGGAGCCCCCCCCCCCAAAAAAAATGACTTAGTGATTAAGAACACATAATGCTCTTTCAGAGGACCCAAGTTCGACTCCCAGCACCCACACCAGGCAGCTCAGGACTGCCTGTCACTTACGTTCCAGTGGGTCTGGCGCCTTCTTCTGGCCTCCACAGGAACTTCACTTGCATGCACATGCACAAATACACACATAGACACAATTTATAAAATAATAAATATTTAAAAGAAACCTATTTAAGGTAGCCATAGAACATATGGATATTGTGGGGGCTACAGGGGGCACCTGAATATGTCCTCTTTGTTACATGGCAGACAGGTATCACAAGCTTCTCCGGTGTGATAAGAAATTTGGATCTGCAGGAGAGTGTTCAGAGGACATAGACAGGAGTGTGAAGGTGCAATTTGTCACACACACACATGTAGGAGAAGGCCTACATGTGGGCATACAAAAATATGATCCATGTATGTGGACGCCCATGGCTATGTGGAGACATAGACCCGGGCATAGACATCCACATACACTGGATTACATATAAATGCCTGTGTACACATGTGCACAGACAGGTAAATGATAGTATATGCAGAGATACATATGGTTCTGCATGTATGGATTTCATGTAAATGGCCATGTGCAGAGAGAGGCATGTGTGGTTTCGTGTGCACAGATTGTGTGTGCGTGTGTGTTCATGAATATGGGTATGGTATATTACATGCACAGATGTATGTTACTGTGTATAGATTTTCATGGATACTTGTACATATGTGTACAAGAAAGGGGGGACCGGTAAGAAATCAGGCCAAGTTTCCCATTGGATCCAAAAGAGTTCAAGAACTGTTTATTGGGGAAACAGAGGTTTCTTTCTGATGCTCCTTGGGCCACTCCTTCTATCTCTTCACTTCACCCCAGGGACTCAAGATGACTCAGCAGAGGTGGGAAAAGATGCATCATCCCCCTGTGGGGCTCAGGAGGTTATTCCTACAGAGTCTTCAGAACCACTGGGCAAGGCTCCAGGAAAAGCTGAGCGAGGCAGGGAGAGCGGGGAAGCCAGATACTGAGGACACCTCACACACACATGGGACCTTACCTCTCATTGATATTTAATATTCACTTACACGAAATTGATCTGAATGTGCTCTGATGACTATAGAGTCCACAACCATCCACACCTGCCCCAAACAGAGTATGTTTTTTATTTTTACGCCCTTCAAGAGCCAAGCCTGTTTGGCTCTTCTGGGTCCCGTGAGGCTCGACACAGCTGGAATTCTGGTGAGAGCTGCTCTGGTCTGTAAGCAGCTGGGCTGGACCACTGGCCAAGTACCAGAACATCTTTAAATTCCTCCACTGTCCTTTAAGGGTTTGAAAGCCAGACTTTACACTTCTTTTGTTAACTTTATTCCTTGATGTTTTATGGATTGAGTGCTATTATACCTTGACATTTTTGTGTGGGGATCACCTGTGGCCCATGTACAGACCCACACTGGCTCCTGAGTATTGACCTTGCGTCCTGCAATCTTGCAGAATGCAATGTCTCTGATTGATTTCTAGAGTATTCCTTGAGACTTTTTGTAATTCAAGGCCTGGCATCTACAAACAAAGAGCGTTTCGGTTCTTTTTTTTTTTTGGTTTTTTTCAAGACAGGGTTTCTCTGTGTAGCCCTGGCTGTCCTGGAACTCACTCTGTAGACCAGGCTGGCCTCGAACTCAGAAATCCACCTGCCTCTGCCTCCAAGTGCTCGGACTAAAGGTGTGCACCACCACTGCCCGTCGAGTTTCACTTCTTGCTTCCTAGTATGGGTGGTCTTTCATGTTCTTTTCTTGCCTGACTGCCTGGCTGCTCTTCCTGGACCATGATGAACTGAAGTGGTGAGGAGGGACATTCTTGCCGGAAGTGTCAAGAGGGAACACTCTTGCCTTGTTCCTGACCTCATGGGGAGTTTCCAGCCATTCACTAAGATTAGCTCTCTGTTTTCCAAAAATGTCGTTTTCTAAGTTGATGAAGTTCTTTCCGGAGGAGTATGGATTTTTGTCAAATGCAATTTTCTGGGCCCGTTGAGAAGTCCATGTGATATCTTTATTCTATTGATATAATGCTTTGTGTTGGTTTTCGAATGTTAAGCCAACGTTGTTTTTCTAGAGTAACTCTCACTTGGTCATGATATATATAATCTCTCTGATAAGTTGCTAGATTTTGGTTGCTATTTTTTTTTCCAGTCAGGGACTCTCTTTATAGCACTGGCTGGCCTAGAACTTGCTATGTGAACCAGGCTTGCCTTGGAACTCACAGAGATCCACCTGCCTCTGTCTCCCAAATGCTACAATTAAAGGTACATGCCATCCATGCATAGCCTGATGTGCTATCATTTTGCTAAAAATTTCTGTGTCAAAGTTCATGTTTGTAGTTTTCTGCTTTTGTGATGTCTTTGTCTAACTTTGGTACCCGGGATATCTCAAAAATGAGTTTGGGGTGGGCCAGCTGGGGCTACATAGTGAAGCTCTGTCTCAGAGAGCCTGAGGATAGGAGAGATCCCATTCTTGTGTCTTTTGAGAGTTTGTGAAGAGTGGTTTAGATGGCTGAGCCAGCTGTGAGGGGCTCTGGTGTTTCTTGACAGGCTGATTTCTGCATTGCTGGTCCTACCTTCCTGCTTTTGGTAGGTCGTCTCACTTTCTTTTTCTCACTGCTGTGATTAAATACTCGGACGAATATATAATGTCAGAGAGAAAACCAATTTTCTTTAGCTCGCAATTCCAGGTTCACAGTGGAAAAGTCACGGAGCTTGAAGCAACTGCTAACGACAGATCCAAGGCAGAAGCACAAAGCAAGAAATGCTAGTACTCAGCTAGCCTTCTCTGAGTTATACAGTCCAGGATCCTCTGCTTAGGGAATGGTACCACCCACAATTAAGATGCATCTACCCGCACCAATCAGTGTAATCAAGGTAATTCCCCACAGGCATGTCCAAGGACCCTAGATTCTGTCAATTGACAGCACTCACATATGTCTATTAAGAGTGTATATTTTTAGCAGGGTGGTGGTGACACATGACTTTAATCCCAGCACTTGGAGGCAGAAGACAGGTGGATTTCTGAGTTTGAGGCCAGCCTGGTCTACAGAGTGAGTTCCAGGACAGCCGGAGAAAATGTGTCTCAACACCCCACACCCCACACCCACCAAAAAAGTGTCTATTCCTTACTGATTCAGTCTGATGAGCCAGTATCATTTTAGGAATGGATTCATTTCAATGGTCATCCAGGCTGCTCCCACTTTTCGCACCACTGCGTTAGAGCAAATCTGGAGGACTTAGATTTCTGAGTTTCAACATTTAACTGCAGAGCTCTGACTGCTGGGACAGGAAAGGGGACAGGGGAGGTATACAAATCAGAACGCCAGAACCGAGAGAGACAAAGCCCCTAGTCTGCGGTTTGGTGACTCTTGACATGAGCACCAGGAAGGATCCGTGGGGAAAGGGTTGCCTTTCAATAGATGGTACGGTAAGGTAGCCATTGTGTGGGATGATACCAACCCAACCCCAGGCTCACATCATGTACCAAAGACCCAGAGGTAAGAGCTAAAGATGCAAAACTCTTGGAAGAAGAGATGGGAAAAGATTTCAACAGCCTTGGACCGTTCTGGCACAGGTAGCTTGAGCAACAGGGATAGAAAGACAAACTACACCTGTCAAAGTGAAATACTGTCAAGAACGGAAGAAAGCCTTGTGCTAGTCTGCTTGATCAGGGTTTGTATCTGAGGTAGACAAACAACCCACAGCACGAGAATAATAAGAGACTTTATGACCAGCAATAGAGGAATCCAAATAAGCACCACTGCAGTGGAGATAAACTCCCAGCAGAGACAGAGATGCTAACCCTCAGCCACCCAGGCTGCCAGCATCAAAAGGCAACTCACAGGGAACTCGAAAGACAGCAAGATCCATCCACTAGCCGACCGGCGTAGACGATGGAATACTATTCAGCCACAAAAAATGAACGGAGCAATGTCACGTGCGATGCTGAGGACGAAAGATGGTTTAGACTCCCCAGAGACATCTTGCTGAGTAAAAGGGCCCGGATACCATGTGATTCATTCACACAGAATAAAGAGTCGGCAATTCTCTGGCAGAAAGCTAAAAACTGGCTTCAGGGCAGGGGAGGGGTAGGGACTGAAAGCCAAACAGTTTAAGGAAATGTTCTAAAGTTGATATTATTATCTTGGAATGCAGCAAAAGCAATGGGTTATATCCTTAAATGAGTGGGTCGCAGGCTCGTGATGGATGTCAATGAAGCTACAAAGAGAAAGGAATAAAACACCCACATGGCATTTCCAAACCCCAAGATCCTTAATCTGCATGTATTTGATCTTTGATGGGGAGGGGGGCAGATTTCTTTTCGAGGATTTCATGACTATTCCTTTGATAACTTCTCAGTCTTGTTTTCTAAGGGGATTGATATTTATAATTTCCTTAAATTATGAATTTATCTTAGAGTCAACATGCTTTGCAAACTCACCAGGGACTTTTCCGGGAGCCAGATTGCTGTTATGGGATCCCCAGGTTCTCCCCCCACCCCCCCCCATCCTGAAAGAGCAGCTAGGGCTCCCAGCACTCAGCTTCAGACATAGCTGCTGGGATTAGACCCACACACCAGTGCATGTGTCCTCCTGTCCACTATCATGTAGACATGACATCAGCGGGGACAGCCAGACTCTCCCCCCTCTTAACTCCTCCCACCTCATGGACACAGTCTCCCTCCTCCTTCAGCAAGCACACCTTGCCTGCTCTGGCCCTTTGGGTCTACAGGACCTTTTGGGTCTCATGGCCTTGGGGCTCCTGCTCTGGAAAAGCTCACTGCAAAAATGCAGAAAGGTGGCTTCAGGGAAGCATCAGGGCCAGTAATGGTGGTGGCCCTGGGAAAAAAATGCCCCAGCAGAGGGACAGCACATGATGTGGTCTCCCTGCTGCAGGGGCCAGGCACCTGCCGGACAGTGGTATCCAACCAGCCTGGGAAAGGAGTACATCCTCACAGGCAGAAACAGCATTACCTTCATAGGATCTGCGGGCTAAGTGATGCCAGGGCCTCTCTCTACAAGATGCACTGTGGGTTATATCTATACCAAGTGTACTGTCCCTGCTGCCTGCAATTAGCTGTCCCCCTCTCAGTGGCTGCACACAAGGGGCCTGAGCTTTCTTTCAGGCCAAGACTCTTGACCCAGGAGATTAATATTTGACTGGACAGTCACTTCAGACTTCACACGGGAGGGCAATTGCCCTCACGGGCCATGACTCACACACAGAGGGTAAGCACAATACCATCCTTGCTTCCAAGACCTGTGAGTACCTAGGAGAACACACAGGATGGAGCAGAGGCCGAGGCCTGAGGTCTCCTGGCCAGGATGGGGGTCCTCAGTGGTTATGGGGTGCAGATGGCAAACGGCACCTTTGCCTCTGAGATGCCTCTGGTAGAGTTAGGTAGCCTTGGTTAGCGAATGCCTCATTTGGCCTGTAAGGATTTAACAGTTGTTTATTAACTGGATCTTTTCACGGAAGGCTGGACAGCACGTTTACAGTGCTAGGTTCCCAAGGGTGGGGAGGTAAGGGCTTGCTATAATTGGGTTAGTGGGGCCTCAGTGGGGGCCATGGGGTCAGGCACACCCTGGAGCCAGGACACAGATTCTCTTGCAAATCTGCTCATGTCTTTGTAACTCCACAACAATGGCCTGGACCTACTTGGGCCACTCAGCTATCTCGAGGGTTAACTGAATAAAAAATCACCACTCTCTGAGGCCTGGGGACCTGCAAGAATTATGCCAAGCATATAGCTATTGCTTCTAAAGAAATTGGATCTGGCCTGGAATTATGGGCATCTCTTGACACAGGAAAGTGTCTCTTCCAATATATATACACAATGGGAGTAGGGACCACAGCCTGCGGCTGCATGTCAAGGCCATTGTCAGCAAGACTACCCAGACACCCGGCTTGCCCTGGTCAGGGCAGAATGAAGCCCCTATGACCCAGGACAGTGATACTGACAGGCACAGTGCAGCAACAGGAGCCCCAATCCCTCACATTCCACAGCCATCTCGCCCCCTTTCTATTTCAAGATTACCCCAGTACCTGGGATATACCCAAGTATATCTATTGGGGAACACGCTAGCATAGTGTGAGAAGCCTACCACCACAGAGGAACAGGCTGAGCTAGCCAGGCTAAGGGCTCAGGCTAAGAGGATATACAGGAGGCCAGAGGGGCCTATGGCAACACAGCTGACGCAGCCAGAAATACACAGCCTTTGACTTCTTCCTAATGCAAAAACAAAGCTCACAAGCAGACTTTAAATCAGGGAGAAAAAGAGCCAGGTACAGAAGTCAGGACGGGGGGGCGTCTTCTTCATAGACATCTCAGTTGCCAGATGGGCGTGGCCAATTATGCATAGCAATATCCTTGCCCAGGCTGCTCCTCCAGGAGCCAGAAACAATGCCGGTCCATTCAAACTGCACTGATTGGGCAACTGGTCACAATCCTCTGGGCACAATGCTGGGCTGTCCTGAGGACAGCAGTGGTAGCATCCTACAAGGCCTGACCTCTCACCTGTCCCTTCTACATTCACATCTCTCTCCTTCATTCCGTATGTGATGTATGTATATGCTCGGCCCAGGGAGTGGCACTATTAGGAGTGTGGCCTTGTTGGAGTGGGCAGTGGCCTTGTTGGAGTGGATTGTGGTTGCTGTGAGCATGGGCTTTAAGACCCTCATTCTAAAAAAAAAAAAAAAGAGACCCTCATCCTAGCTGCCTGGAAGTGAGTATTCTGCTAGCCACCATCAGATGAAGATGTAGAACTCTCAGCTCCTCCTGCACCATGCCTGCCTGGATGCTGCCTTGTTCCTGCCTTAATGATGGACTGAACCTCTGAACCTGTAAGCCAGCACCAATTAAATGCTGTCCTTATAAGAGTTGCCTTGGTCATGGTATCTCTTTGAAACAATAAAACCGTAGGAGACCCAAAAGTAGATAAGGAATATGAGAGCCAGCCAGATGCTGCAAGGGAGTCCCTAAGGCTCTGATGTTTCCAGCCCCTCTCTATCCCATCAACAATCTTGGGAGGACACATGAGGGACTTTTCCTCCACTACATCTGTGGTAGGAGCCTCCTATGCTCACCAAAAGCTCCCCGTGGTGTCTCCCATGTCCCCATTCCCATGGTAAATAGGTAAGTGGACCTATCACCTTTTTGTCTGTAGACTTAAACGCCAGGTATAGAGGAACAAAGACAAATTTGGGGCTGGAGCTGACCACCCTTCAAGGATCTAGGGCTCATGGGAGAGAGGAAAGGGTTAAGGATACAGTGTAGGCTAAGTACCCTTGTGTCACCTATGGACAGCCCTGTAAGGACAAAGAAAATTTTGCAAATGTAATCAGTCAATGATCCCAATGACAAGACCCTCTGGACGACCAGGTTGAACCTGGATTTCCCAATCATTATTTTAAGCGACAGAAGAGAGATACAGACCCAAGAGGACCACCACTCAAGAACGGAAGCAGAAGTTACGGTGACATGGTCACAGCCCCAAGAGACCCTGGGGCAACCAGGATGAGCCCTGAGGTCTTGCATATAGCTACTAGGATGTGGGATTTTCTATTAGGCCCCAGAAACTCTTGGAACCACCCAGGAACAGTGGGGCAGGAAGAGAAGGCTGAACTCCCAGGGTTACAGTGGCCTCTGCTGGAGACAGCCCAGGCTGGCATGTGGTCATTGCTAATTCACATCATATGACTGTGACCTCAACTCACAAGGGACCCTGGCCAAGGAGGGGCCAGGTGTCAGGCTGCGCCCCACTGTGTAGTCAAGCCTTTCCGGTCCATGAAGTGCAGGCCCTTTGATTCCTTGGGCTTTGGCTACCATCCCAGACACCCCAGGAGGGCTGCTTATTAAGCAACAGGGAGGCCAGCCCTGGTACCTCACCTCGGTCAGAGGCCCCACAGCCTAGAGCCATAAACAGAGTCTACCACACGTTTTATTTTTCAGAATGTTCTGTTAGAAAACTACCAAAGTAAGCGGAGCAGTGGTAGCGTATGCCTTTAATCCCAGCGCTCAGGAAGCAGTAGTGGGCAGATCTCAGTGAGTTCGAGGCCAGCTTGGTCTACAGAGTGAGTTCCAGGACAGCCAGGGCTACACAGAGAAACCCTGTCTTGGAAAAAAAAGAAAGAAAGAAAAGAGAGGAGGAGAAGATGACAACAAGAAGAGGAAGAAGAGGGAAGAGGAGGAAGAGAAGAAGAAGGGAGGAGGAGGAGAAAGAAGAAGAAGAAAGAAGAAGGAGGAGGAGGAAGAGGAGGAGAGAAGAAGAAGAGGAGGAGAGGAAGAGGAGGAGGAAAAGAAACCAAACCAAATCAAAAACAACCTACTGAAGTAGCATGAGCAGAAATGGGGTGCCAACAGAAAAATATCCAGAAAGTCTACCACTGGGACCTCAGTGGGCTTTCCGTGTCTTCTTTCCGTTGTAGGGAAATGGAAAAAGCAAGCCCAGAATGGAGCCAGGAAGAGCAGGGAGGGAATAGAGAGAGCTTCACTGTCACTAAATCATTAAAGGCCACTTCCGTGCCCACCTGAGACTACCTGCACACTGCCACTCCTTCCGGCAGAGGCACCTGCTAGCAGCCCATGCCAGAGCCAACATCAGGTCTGGGGTTTTTCTCATTCTCCAATCTTTTCTTTAGTCTCTTGCCTTTCCCCTAGCAAGTCGGTTATAGCACTGGTATTGCAACGTGTCAGCACATCCCCAGGATTCAGCCTCTGGTCCCCTCCATCTTCTGAGATCCCCAAACTGGCCTCAGGGAGTCTCAAGACCTCTCCTCACAGGCCTGGGGGCTACTTGGACCTTAAGAGGCCACGGCATCTCCCCCAGGAGGAGGAATCTGTACCTTCCCAGATGTCCATGTGGAGTAGAAAAGAAACACTACTCACTCAACAGAGCCTGGGATGCTCTGCCTGGGCCTACATACCACCCTCTCTAGAGCTTCCCAGAGAAAGCTCAAGGATCAGGTCGGGAGGCATGCAGAGAGAGAGAGAAACAGAGAGAGAGACAGAGAGACAGAGAGAGACAGAGAGAGCGTGTATGGTGGCACCAATTCTTTGCTAAAAAGTGACCAGCAACAGGAGTCTGGAAGCTGTGATGAAGAATTCTGGCTTCATCAGACAACAGCCAGTGGCGGAAATTCCTATGGCCAGAAGGAGACTGGAGGCCCTTGATAGTCTGCATCCTGGGGGCCCATTGCTGTTTTTGAATGGCTGGAAGAAAGGCTAGCCTTCCCCTGAGTGAAGGGCCATGCTGTGCTTGGCTGGGCTCATGGCCAACAGCAGTCTATTCTCATTTCCTACCCTGCCATCAGATTCTTTGAAAATTTGAGATGACTCCCAAGTCCAGTTGAGTATGTCACTGGGGTCACAGCAGCAGGGAGTTGAAGGGGGGAGACAAAGGTCCCTGTTTTCTGGAAGACACTGTCAGCTTTGGACCCCAGCCTGACCCACTTCCTCCCACAGCAGCTCAGAACCCACCTGTGGCCTGCCAAGCCCCACCTTGTGGCTTCTTCTTCACCAGCTGTCTCACCAGGTGGCACGTGGTCAAGTAACACAGTAAATCCTACCCAGAATCCGTGGAATGCAATTAGGAAAGAGCAGAGATGCCAAAGGAAAAAAAAAAAAAAAAAAAGCCAAGCGGCACAGCAGGGCTGGGCCACACCCCCCTTAATCCATCTCCTGTAGCCTGGAAGCCTGGTGGGGGATTCAGCCAGCACAACCTTGGTACCCAAATCGCTTCCACCAGCTCTGGATTACTACTACGGGGAAAGAAATGGGTGAGTGGCCCAGGTTCTCACTCAAACGTTTCCCAGAGCCTTTCTCCAAGGTCCACCCACACCGCTGAGGTTACTAAACCCACATAGTACATGATTCACTCCACGGGACTTAGCGCTGAGCCACCAAGGTGAGTAACTTCTGGGATCCCTTCAATGTCAGACTCTGGTATCCTGAAGTATGCCAGCCTCCGTGTCCACTAAGGCAGGAGCCCAGGGAACTGTTCTAGATATGCAAACACATGGACTAGTAGTAGTCCAGCAGCCAAGACTGTCAGGACATGGTCGCAGGCTAGGCGGCAGCCACCAGAGGGAGCCACAGACCCAGCTTCCTTAGCCACTTGCAAGCTTTCTGAGGAACGTTTTTGGTGGAGTGGTACTGTATCGGGAAAGAAATTTATATACAGTAATTCAATGTGAGAAAATAAGTTCTCAGCCCACAGCCGGCACATGGCACCTCTGTCCACACCTCTGCTCTTACACATACACACACACACACCCCACACACACACACACATACATACACACACACACACACACACACACACAGGAGCCCATAGGCATAAATGGAGTCTGTCCCCTACTGTGCCCTGTTTTACAGAGGACCTCATCAGGCCACCCTTGGGTGAAGGCATCCTCTAAGCCTCCTCTTTGTCTGCCATCACTAGGTGCTTGCCTGGTCCAGCACCATACAGCTACAAACAGATGATGTAATGTCTCCTGGCAGGTAGCATTTCCCTTTGTGTATAATGCAAACTCTAAGAATGGGGTCCTAGGGTGAAGGGTGGAGACCCCAGAAACTGGACAGCAAGGCACCTATGTTCCACACGGGGAGTGGATTTTCCCCCTACCCCAATGCTGGAGGAAAGAGCCTCCGCTCACCCAACCAGGTAAACTCTCTCCAACTGAGCTACGGCTCAGCCCAGTCCTCGGGGTCGGAAATGACCCTTTTGTCTTTTCCTCTGTGAGCTTAGCAGAATACCCAAGATTGCTGTGTCTCATGTCAGTGGCTAATCTGCAGGTGGATGTACAAGACACTGCAAACATCTTCATTCTGGAAGCCAGGGATACGAGGTAGCTTAACTCCTGTGGTTCTGTTAGAGAGAAGTGACGGGGTTCAGCCCGAGGGACTCCCCGCCTTGCTAGTCTTGAGAGCGGAGCAGAAGAATCTCAGGGGTGAGCGGCTTCCAGATTCTAAGGAAAGCCAGAATGGTTTTCCCAGCAGGAACCTGCCTGTTACATTTCCTGGCTACTATCAGCCGGACACTTTTCCTGACTGATAAACATGTCTTAAGCCAAGGACCCACAGTGGCTTATGAGAGCAGCTTACGAAAGCCCAGTCTTACCTGTGGCAGTTCAAGCCTCCTTTGTAGCCTTGACCCATATCTCTGGAATCCAGAGTTGCTGTGTATGCCCGACCCCTCACTGCCCCCACCATCCCACCACTGTCTGTCCCTGTCCTCCCTGCCGTCTTCTGAGGCCTCATCTGTAAGGTCTTCCTTGTGGGAGGCCCTAGTAAATTCTAAATGAGATTCCAGTGTTTCTTGGACTTCCTGTTCATATCTGGGCCCTAGGATCAGTTCTCTGATCTTGGGAAGGACTGGTCCTACCCCTCAAGTTATTGACAAATAATCCTGCAAAATACAATAAAACTGTCTTGGCCATGCCATGTAGCCATGAAGGCTTCAAGCACTTTTTATACTTTGAACAAGCACTTTGTGGACTGCCCCAGCCCCAGACCCCACCCTGAGGAGACTTAGGTTTCCATCTGGAAAACATCTTTGCAGGTCAGTGTGCAGCATCTTCCAGCTGCAGACAAATCTGCTAATGCCATTCGGCAAACAAGCTGTTCTCTGAAAGAACTGGACGGTGGCCGCGTCCCACGTGAATCACAGGAGCTGTGGGCTGGCCCCACACAGAGGCCTCCAAAGCATGCAAGGCTCAGCATCCATCAAAGGACCTCGGTTGGGGTTCCACCCCAGGAACCTGACTTCCCTTTGCCGGGGAGAAGCTGCCTACACATAATACCAAAGCCTTCAAGGGGCATATTTTCGAAAGTGTGCAAGTTTGGTTCGAATGTAAGATGCAAAATACACACCCTTCCAGAACCCTGGTGATTTGGCCCACCATGCTTCAGGGCAGACATGACTGCAAGAAAGAGGCGGAATACAGACATTTTCCTCTGCCTGCCTGGCTGCTAGCCACGGGTCCACCCAGCTCCACAGCCCCCACAGTGAAGACAGTGAGCTGCCCATGCCTTGCTAGACCCAGCCTGCAGGCCCCAACGAAGTCTATTTTGCCAAATTAAATTCTGTTTCACTCTACATGGAAGCTGGAAATGTATTCCAAACTGGGCTTCGAAAACAAAATCATGCCGGGCGGTGGTGGCGCACGCCTTTAATCCCAGCACTTGGGAGGCAGAGGCAGGCGGATTTCTGAGTTCGAGGCCAGCCTGGTCTACAGAGTGAGTTCCAGGACAGCCCGGACTACACAGAGAAACCCTGTCTCGAAAAACCAAAAAAAAAAAAAAAAGAAGAAGAAAAACAAAATCATAAGGAATGTGGTCTCAGGGAGTTACAGATGACACAGAAAATGGGGGTGTCACATACAGTCCATCACATGTACCCTGTAATGGAGCCAAGACAGGGATGACTACCTCTAGAATATGTTCCCCAAAAAGGTTAAAGGTGAGACAATTGTCTACCATCCCACCTATTCCTAGGGCCTTCCTGACCTACCCCACCCTCTCACCCACACACACACATTTTACAAAGAAGTAACCCTTACAGCTTAAAGAAATGAACTTAAGGCCACTGTCACTTATAACAATGTTAGGAACTTTGTAGGTGGAATTTTGAATACCCCCAAAAACATCTCTCCAGCACTGTCTACAAGGGCCACAAATCATTTGGCCTTAGGAAAGTCCCCTGTGATGGTTGGTATATGCTTGGCCCAGGGAGTGGCACAATTAGAAGGTGTAGCCTTGTTGGAGTAGGTGTGTCACTGTGGATGTAGGCTTTAAGACCCTCATCCTAGCTGCCTGGAAGTCAGTCTTCTCCTAGCAGCCTTCAGATGAAGATGTAGAACTCTCAGCTCCTCCTGCACCATGCCTGCCTGGATGCTGCCATGTTCCCACCTTGACGATAATGGATTGAACCTCTGAACCTGTAAGCCAGTCCCAATTAAATGTTGTCCTTATAAGAGTTGCCTTGGTCATGGTGTCTGCTCACAGCAGTAAAACCCTAACTAAGACATCCCTCAAGAAGACTCACAGACCTCCATGCACAGGCTCTTCCCCTCCAACCAGACCCAGGTGGGCAGGGCTAAGCCTGCTCGTCTAGACCAGGCCTTGCTATTCTGGTACGTAGGACAAACAGACAAGGATGGGATACCTCCATCCTGCCCAGAGGGGTTCAAAGGAGGAGAAGGGGGACCTGGGTGGCAGCATTTTCATGGCTGCCCTTGGTGGTCCACAAACTACCCTGACAGTAATGACCCAGAGGACAAGTCATCTCTGTTTGCAGAACCCACCAAGCCTCTCTAAATCCTGCACCCCATTTGACAAGTATGAGCCGAGCTGGGTCTCACTCCCCTAAATTGACAAGTGTAAAGAAAACAGGGTCAGAGTTCATGCTGGGCTACAGACTGGAGTCCTGTGTGCTCTGCCCCCTCTCTCTGAGGAGTGGTCCTGGAGAGGGGCACCCTCAGGAGGGCAAACCCAGGTCTTCTGCCTCCTCACGGACCTTGGGATATGGTCTATGGACTTGATGTTTTTAAATCTTCTAAGAATACTAACTATAAAAAATAAAAGAGTTTTACGATTCCTGATTTTTAAAAAAAATCGAATAAAATGTCCCTTTATCCTCTGGGCTCCTATCTCCATCTGAACAAAACGTGCCCCCCTCCCTGTCCTTCTTAATACTGACAAGGTCAAACAAAGTTAGACATTAAAGGGATCCCAGACCCTTTTCGGAAGGAAGGAAGGGTTGTTGTTATTTTCTTTGGCTGGGCTGGTTTCAGAGTTTCAAAGAAGACTATCATCTGTGGGAACAGCTGTTGTCACAGTCCATATGGGGAAGGGCACAGGGGCCTCTCTGCTTGCAGAAGACATTTCCAGATAGAATCAAGAGACCCCCTAGACAGGGGACTAGGCAAGGTTGGGGGAACTCCAGTGTTCTCTGTCTTTGGTTTCTGTCCCGGGGAACATGAACAGGTCTCTGCAGAAGGTGTGGGTCTTTCCCGCTTCACAGGCACCTTGAGGTCCTCCGAGCGCAGCGTATAGAAGCGTGGGAAAGGAGCTGAAGCTTCTCAGCCTGCACATACCCTGTAGTGCCTACTTGAAAGATGAGCTGCAGGCCCAAGGAAGCTTCCA